>SSNS01000467.1:298317-310087 GCA_006937985.1 Aphyosemion australe
CAGAGAGAGACAGGCAGAGACAGAGAGAGAGAGAGAGAGAGCGAGACAGGCAGAGAGAGGGAGAGAGAGAGAGAGAGGAGTAGGGAGGAAGGGAGGGAGAGAGAATGAGGGACAGATAGAGAGAGAAAGAGGGAGGAAGAGTGAGGGACATAGAGAGAAAGGGGGGGAGAGAGAGAGAGGGAGGGAGGGAGGAAGACAGAGAGAGATAGACAGAGAGAGAGAGAAACAGAGAAAGAGAGGGTTAGGGAGGAAGGAAGGGAGGGAGAGAGAAAGAGGGAGACAGAGAGAGAAACACAGAGACAGAGAGAGAGAGAAACAGAGAGAGAGAGAAACAGAGAGAGAGAGAGAGAAAGAGAGGGTTAGAAAGGAAGGAAGGGAGGGAGAGAGAAAGAGGGAGACAGAGAGAAACACACACACAGAGAGAGAGAGAAACAGAGAGAGAGAGAGAGAGAGAGAGAGAGAGAGAGAGAGAGAGAGAGAGAGAGAGAGAGAGAGAGTATTGATTCTGGGTCTGGGTTCTGATCCTGATTCAGGTCCGGGTATTTGTTCTGTTCCTGTATCTCATCTAACCCTGGCTCTAGTCTTGCCCTGGTTCTGATCCACATGCTGGTTCTGGTGTTGGTTCTGATCCTGGTTCTGGTCTTAAACCAGATGCTGGTTCTGATACTGGTTTGCTGAAACAAGCAGACAGACTGATAGAGAGGCCACAAGGCTCCAGTAGGATTGTACTTAAAATAGCTTTTCCGTATATCCGCTCTCAGACAGTACATAGCAGGAACCAATCAGAAAGCTCCATTATCACACCACTGCTCTGCTGCTGTTAGACGCAGCAGGCAGGCCCCTTAATGAGGAAGGCTTTGGATCTGTGCTTCAGATGTCCGATCTGAGGCCTCCAACTTCTCATCACCATTCGAAAAGTATAGCACCGATTTGAAAAATTCCAAAAGCGTCATTTAAATTTTTGTGTGCCTACCTCGAATATTTGTAGGAGATATGATGAGATTATTTCTACTGTCTGGAGCAGAAAATGCCTGTTTTTTATGGGAGGAAAATGTGGCTGAATCCTCCTTCTGACGCTTGTAACTCAAGAACCGTGGCAGATACAGCTAAAACGATAACATCCCATCGAAGCTGAAAAAAAACCTTCTGTTTTTGAAAAAAATTACACATGAACTATAAAAGATGTGGTCGTAGCAGATTTTTCTTTAGAGAAAGTCATCGGATCCTGCAGCTGATCTGCAGCTTCAACAGTCACATTGGAGGCCTCGAACGTCTCCTCACCATTCACAAAGTATTACACCGATTCGAAAAATTCCAAAACCGTCAGCGGCCGAAGGCTTTGATGGTGCTCTGTGTGGATTTTTGTGTGCCTATCTTTAATATTGTAGGAGATATGACGAGTACAGTTTAGCTCTCAGGCAGCGATCGAAGCACAAGATCAGGATCACTCCTCCTGAGCCTCGTAGCACAAAAACCGTGGCAGCTACAGCAAAATCGAAGACATCCTATCGAAGCAGACAAATAAACCTACTGTTTTTGAGAAAATTACGCATCTACCCCAAAAGATGTGGTCGTAGCAGAATTTACTTTTCTGGATTCAGATCTGAAGCTGTCAGTCACAGTGGGAACTGCATGACCATATATGGGACAGCACAACTCAGCTGCTGGAAGGAGAAATATTTTAAAACCTTTCCAAACTAGTTAACGCTACGACCACAATTTTTGGAGTACGTCCATAAATTATAGCTCAAAACGGAGGAAAATCCGTCAGCTTTCATCCAGCGCAAGTCTCATTTCCATCGGTTCTATGGTTCTCTCATGGCACTTCCTGAAGTCGAGCAAAGTCTGTTTTTGGCCCTATTCTTTTGAATGGGGGGAGGAGGAGAAAGTCCTGAACTTTCCAAAATCGTACCTCAAGTTTAACCTGTGATTGTAGAAAAACCGTAAAAGATATCAAGAAGCTGAAAAAATTTGAAATAGTTGAACTTCTTTTGAGTTTGTTAAAAGTTCAATGAAGTCTCTAGGTTGAAGTTAACCCTGGCAAGTAAGAGGTCAAAAAGATGAACGATTTTGTGCAAAATTGAGCGATTTTAAGCATTTTCCATTCATTTCAATGGGCTGAAAAATCGCAGAAAAAACTGAATATCTCGGAAACGGTTGAAGATATCAATAACAAAAGTCATAGCCGGAAAGAGCTGAACGAGCTTAACGGTTTGATACCAAATTTGCTGAAATAGCTGAAAAACTGTTGAACTAGATACAAATCAAAAAACGTACGGAATACGGAAGAAGAATAAAGAGAAACAGAAAAACAATACTTTGAATGCTTTACCAAGCATTCAAACTAATTAACCGTGAATAATCCAGCATCATGGATCCATATTCTATAGATTTTCTTTAAGCAGTTGCTAGGTGACACGAGTAGGGGCGGGACTTTTATTTAAGGCTATGGCTGTGTCCAAATCCAGGGGTTGCGTGCTCATGAGTTCGGATTTTAAGACCAGTGACGTCACAGCGCCGCGTCGAAGACCGTCCAAATTCCAAGAATGCTCAGAATGCGGTCTTGAAATGCGTTCTTCTTTTCCCCGATTTTGAGAACGGGTGCGGTGTAGTCTCCGTGGTGTCCTCTCCTCCATAATTCCCGTGATGCACTGCGGGATTGATTTCTGTAGAAACGGGTCGCACAGCAGTAGAGCAGCATTACAACTAGTTTATTCAAATCTGACTGTAAAAAAAGTAAAAGCCTGAAGTGGTTGTGTTTTTAGGCGTTTCCCATTCTCATTAGGCCTGTAATGTGTGTTTGTATTCTTGTTCGTCATTACAGTTCATAAAATTGGTAAATCATAAATCAAAAAATAAATTATACAATTAACCGTGAATAATCCAGCATCGTGGATCCATATTTTATAGATTTTCTTTAAGCAGTTGCTAGGTGACAGGAGTAGGGGCGGGACTTTTATTTAAGGCTAGAACGTCCACATTAACAGCTGTTAACATCCGGTCTAAGTGGTCACGGAAGAACACGTTCTCCTGAGACCAATGAGGACGGGTACTCATGAGCATGCAATCCCTGGATTTGGACACAGCCTATGTCCACATTCACAGCTGTTAACATCCGATCTAAGCGGTCACGGAAGAACACGTTCTCCTGAGACCAATGAGGACGGGTACTCATGAGCATGCAATCCCTGGATTTGGACACAGGCCCAATCCCAATACTCGCACTTGCACCCTTGCGCCCTTCAATTGCGCGTTCCCGGCCAGGGGTGCGAGTGCGTAGGGTGTCCCAATTCTCAAGTGCGGAAGTTGACCACAATCCATTGCTGCGTGGGAATTTTGAGAAGGAGGTGGAGCAATGGGTCAAGTGCCTTTTCTGAAAACATGTATTTTCAGGTGAAAGAAGTTCATTTTAAGACGATTAATGATATTTATTCATGCTCTGAATGTTTATAAATGGGGACAGCAATTAATTTAAATTTAGTCAAATAATTGTTTGTTTGTTTGTTTGAAAGCTGTTAATAAAGATTTTTAAAAAAGCACAAACAGCGACCCACGTGACTTCCGCATTGCCCAGCTGTGTGAATCACTGGACCGAAGCTCCTCCAGAACCGTTCTGACTCGTTTCCAGGTGAGAGTAAACAACACACCGCTGACCGAGGGTCACGCTTACCTGTAACTTCAGACCAGACCTGTTGGAGTTGAACGCTTTAATAAGAGCCGTGCAGACGGTTCCGTTCCTACGCGCCCGTCACAGCTCCGTGTGTAGAGATCAATGTCCGCAGCAGAGGGAGGGTAGCCTAGTGAACTAGACCAAAGTCTTGCCTTGCGAAGTTTATTATATATATATATTCACATATATAGGATGGCTTGTTTTGGTATGGGGGGTGTCGCTGGTTGACTTACATACCAAAGACGTGTCTTGTTTCCTAATGATATTCTCATCTGAAGTTATTGAGTCATAAGAGTGGAATCTGAATATCTTTCCAACTTTACCTGAGTTGTTTAATAATCAGGTTTGAAATAAACTCAATGAATGTGATGAACCAGATTTAGCGTATTAATCAACAGCGTTACCTGTAACTTCAGCTTCACCTGTTTTTGTTTACCTGGCGCTTTTTACACGTCAAACACTTTATAACAGAGCTGAGGTAACCTGATTTCCCCTGAATGATGTTTCACAAATATTTCATTCACTATTATATTTATTATTATATATATTATATTTATATAATATATATAATATTTCATTCACTATTATTTTCATATACTTCTGCTTATTGACATAGGAAGTAGTTATGTATTTCTTGAGTAAAATTTAGGCCTGGGACGATAACAAATTTTGCTGGACGATATATTGTCCAACAAATTATTGACGATAAACGATATTATTGTCGACATTATCGAGACCAAAATAACCACTTATGTAATGTTAATATATCATAATAATGCAAGTACATCCTTTAAAATGACCCTGTCTCTCCAAAACAATAAATACAATGGCCTATCCAGTGTCAACAACCTAACTGCACTAGAACGCTCTTGTCATCCAGCGTCTTTGGAGGCCAGAGACAAGGAAAACATATACACACAGGCACATGGCGATATATTGAGGCTGGAAAAATTATTGAGTTCATTTCCATCTATGTACGATATATTGACTTATTGATTATCGTCCCAGCCCTAGTAAAATTAGAAATGTTTAAACAGAGAACATGGTATTATTATGATGAACAAATACTGTTTGTTTATTGTGTAAGATCCAGAATGACTGTGGTCAGCCAGCAGCAGTGGGGAAGCGTGGACATGTGGGTGCTTCAGTCCCCCCAGGTGAGGGTGGAGATTCTCACACTGGGTGCGATCATCCGTTCTGTTCGCTGCAGAGACCAGCATGGTCAGATGGAGGATGTAGTCCTGGGCTACGATGACCTGGAAGGTAAAATACAAACTATCGTGTTTGTAAATGTACATAAAATACATTTAAATAAGTATATTTAAAAATGGCTATATTTTAGAAATATTTCCGAATTTCAGGTGGCCAGAGTTTTCCTGGGAAATCACCTTTTTCCTCGTTTTAGTAATTTAACAAGTGTTTACATCTAAACTCATGACAAATGCAAGTTGAAGTTTCTGTTTTTGGGTGCTTAGAAACCTAACAAAGCACAAACTTTAAAACATAGATTAATTAAACCACAAAAATCACATTAACAGAACTCTACAAATGGTAAAAGCTGGCCTGTATTTAGCATCTTCTAGGGTTCTACAGCCCTCCAACGCGCTTCACAGCACAATCAGCCATCCACCCAAGCGCACACACATTCACCTGCTGGTGATAAGCTATAATGTATCCACAACTGCACTGGGGCCACTGACAGAAGCAATGCTACAGATTATACAAAACATACAGGCTCCATGTTCAGGGCTTCATCCTTCCAAGGCCGCGTTTGAAGGCAGTTTACGTCAGTTCAATTCAGTTTGTTTATGAAGCTCCTATTCACAACACAAATCATCTCAAGGCACTTAAGCCTGGGACACACAGGGGACAGATGCGCTACGCCACGGAAGCGCCGCAGTTAAATGGTCACACAGGAAGCGCCGCTGAACCAAAGACTGTATAGCGCTGAACACTTCTTGGAAAGTGAACGTGATAGTCACAACATCTTGAGAACAGGAACAGCCGCTCCACGGCGCGCTGCGGCGCTTGAAATAGAACTGGCACCTATCTTCAGCGCCTCTGCGTGGACCGGCGCTTCTGGGACGCGACGCTGCGCTCCCCCCGTGTAGCCACTCTCATGGCTTCTAATGGCTTCTTTTTAAAATGACGGCGCGGGCGTGACGCGGCGCGTCTGTCTCCTGTGTGTCCCAGGCTTTACAGAGCTTGATGACGTCACGGCTGCACGAGCGAGGGGTGGGGGGGTCAGACTTGTGTTTTATTACTGAGCCCTGTTGTATCTTATTATTAAAATGGAAGACTCAGCTGAAACAGTTGAGGGAAATTTGTTGAAACTAAATCACAGGAGATGTCCAGGAAGTTTGGAAACGTGTTCATCATGTGTTAATAAACAAACGGTATTTAAAGTCATTTGCGTTAACGAGCTTTTACCGCAGATAGGACTTGACTGTTGCCCAGAATATTTTACTGAGTATGTTTTGAGCTCAACACCAGACTCCAGAAACCAGAACCAGGTCTGTAACCGACCTCACCCCGTCCTCTTTAGAAGCACGTCTCCATCCACCGCTGCAGCTGAAATCAAAGACTGAAACAGGGATTCCGTTTGAGTTAACCCCCGCATTTCCAGTAGTACAGACTTGAATATGTTTGTCGAATTATTTGTGCAATAGTGAGTTTTTATTTTACTTCCACAAAATGTTAATTCTAGATTAGATATTACAGAAAACGGGGACGGCTTGCCATCAGATTTTAAAGCCGTCCCTCATTATCCAGGCCTCTTAATGACGGCGGGACGGCTCGCTGGCTAATACTATGGTTCGCATCCCCACATAGGTTCATAGGAGGTGAAAATATCACCAGAGCCAATAACCACACTCTGGTGAATGTTCTAACACTTTTAGTGAACATTTCAAGTACAGCAGGTGCACATGAATCAACAGGTACCCCTTTTAACCTTCTCTTCAAGATGAATTGTCCTTTCAAAACAGTCCAATCCAAGATAATGGTTGTAGATCATTTCCAGAGTTTCAGTCAATGTCAAAACATTTAGTCAAGTCAAGGATTGTCCATTGTTGTTCTTGTCAATACACAAACATTCCAATTGAACCTACTTAGTGCACTGTGTTCAGTTCATTATTCCAGTTAGTTATACGTTTTCTATCTAAGGAAAGCCAGCAGATTGCATGGAGTCACTGACCTTACAGCAACCAGTGCAATGATAAAATGATAAAGGCAACAAAATTAAATTAAAGCAAGAAAGCCAAACTTGTGTTTGTGTTGGCCCAAAGAAGAAAAAGCTTAGAGGGACCTGAGAAGAACCACCATGTTAGGATGACTGGTGTTGTGTTGTCAGGTTATGTGTCAGATAAGCGCTACCTGGGTGCTGTGGTGGGTCGTGTGGCCAACAGAATCGCCCGAGGACGTTTCGTAGTAGAAGGGAAAGAGTTCCAATTGGATGTCAACAATGGACCTAATGCTCTTCATGGAGGCCTGAGGGGCTTTAATAAGGTAAGGTTAAAAACACATTTTATTAACTTGGATTTATGATTTAGAAATACACAGTAGCAGGCCTAATGCTGTTTCCTCTGGTCCTACATGTTAGGTCCTATAGCTGCATGTAAAATCATTTATTCTATAAAATTATGTTAAAGCATGGTGGATTCCTTAAGCTGCAATCCTAAATGTGGAAAACAAATTGATTGATTGATTGATTGATAAGACTTTATTGTCTGTGCCCCAAAGGGGTCACAGAAATTTCCCTTTTGACACGCTCATGAGACAATCGAACCATAAAATACAAACAGACCATTAAAAAAAAAAAAAAAACAATATACTACAATTTAAAACCTACTTCATCTTGTTCAGAACAGATACTGCTGAGGGTACAAAAGATTTCTTGTATGCATTCTTCCACGCCAATGTGGTTTTATACCGCCTGCCTGATGGCAGCAATATAAAGAACACATAAAGAGGGTGAGAGACATCCTTCACAATCATGGTTGCCTTCCTCAACAGTGCGCGGTTGTGCAGTTCAGACAGGGGAGTTTGAGGTGATCCAATTATTTTGGAAGCCTGGTTGACTACACGACACAGTTTTGTTCTGTGTGTAACGGTTAAAAAGTTGTACCACGATGAGTAATTAAAAGTAAGAACAGATTCGATGATGTAAACCAGCGTTAAAACATCCTTGCTAACATGAAAGGCTCTAAGTTTCCTTCGCAGATGGAGGCACTGCTGTGCCTTCTTATATACAGCATCTACATGCTGCATGAAAGACAGACAGGTGTCAATCTCTGTCCAGAGGTATTTAAAAGTCTGAACCTGCTCCACCAGCTGACGCTGGATACTAAGTGGCTGGAACAGCGGTGATGGAACCCGTCCTCTGTGGCCACAACACAGTTCCTTAGTTTTAGAGACATTTAGCTCCAGTGAGTTTTCTGCTAATAACTGAACCAGTCTCTGGACCTCCTGCTGATATGCAGAGAGGGCACAGACGTCAGTCATGTGGGCCACCAGGGCCATGTCATCAGCGTATTTATACATTGTCATTGCTGCATTGCTGCAGGAACATTGTTTGTGTAGACAGAGAAAAGAAGAGGGGATAGAACACATCCCTGAGGGAGGCCTGCATTTAAAACGGATGTGCTAGAACTTATACCATTTAAAAACACCTGCTGTGGTCTTTCCGTTAAAAAAGTTTTTTACCCATAAAATCAACATGGGATGTACTTGAAGGTCAGAGAGGCGGTGTAGCAGGATATCTATCTGAACGGTATTAAAAGCAGAGGATAAATCCATGAATAAAATCCTTGTATGTGGATGTAATGAGTCCATTTGTCTAGTGACCGTATCTAGAAGTGTGAGGCATGCATCCTCCACTCCACGCTTTGCTTTATATGCAAACTGGAGTGGGTCAAGTTTGTCCGACAACATGCTGGAAAGATGATCACACAGTACTCTCTCCATACATTTACACAAGACAGATGTTAGGGCTACTGGCCTGTAGTCCTTTGGATCCTTGGCATGTGCCTGCTTGGGAATCGGGATTATGGTGGATTGCTTCCACTGACTTCTTCCTCGTGGGGGTTGTTACATATTGCTCCAAGTGTGGTAGATGTGTGTTGATGTCACATCTGTTAAAATCACCAAGTAAAAACACGGGCTGCCCTCCAGTCCGATTGACAGCTTTGTTGTAACATGAGCTTAAAACGTTTTTGTTTTCATGCCTCTTAACTCATTCACTGCCATTGACGACTTTAGTCGTCATTTCCCTTTTAAACGGGGTGGGCGTCTGAACGAGCCCCCGCACTGTGAGAACAAACATCACTTGTCTAAAGCGGATCTTCATCCGTGTATGTCACACATCACGTGATCAGGAAGCAGAAAATCAATGGATTAGGAGTTTGTTTTGGGACGCTGCTGTGAAAAAAGCGATGCGCCAACCGGAAATGCTTCTGGAGCGGCGCTTGGGCACCAGATTGTGAACGAACGGATAACGCTAGAAATACGGTGATTCTTCCTGATGTAAGAAGTGAGTCTACTCTTTCTTTTGGTAGTTTTGGCGTTCCTTAATTTTAGTTCTAATTGTAGGTTTTGTAGCATATCAGTTTCTTACAGCATATAATCACTAGTTCTCTTTACAAATATCCTCTGAACGTTTGTTGGCAGCGTACTTAAGTTGGCTTCATACATATGTAACCCGTGGCTCACAAAAAACGGAGTATCTGTATCCAAATCTATCAGAACGGAATACTTCTTCGGGCCCAAAGTGTTTGTGGAAGCTACAGGAAACAAATGCGTCTTATTTTCTAGAGTTTCATGCTCTTTGGTTTCTATTGCTGGGTTTAGCAGTAGTAGTTTGTTATCTGATCTCTCTCTTTTTTTTTTTTTTTAACCTCCAGCCCATAAATCTCACACACACATACAATCAATTCAATAAATTAATTGTATTGAAATATACAACAGTTTACAAAATTCATAACAGCAATATTAAATTCCCTCTCTTTGAACGTTCTTAAAGGAAGGATAAAATGAATAAATAAATAAATAAATTGCCGTTTTACAATGTATTGACGGCCACTTCTCAGTCCCTTTTTTTCCGTTGAACAACTGGATAATTCAGTCCATAAAAAGTTGGAAGACAAAAATAATTGTCCAAAAAAATGAAAAAAACTTTGAAAAAAGGTGAATCCTTCGTCCTTTGAATAATTTAGGTGTCTTAAATTATCCTACCACATCCTTGATGAAAACAGGGCATGAAGGAAGCGTCCAGATATGAACACAGCACCCGTAAGTAGTGATACTCCTTCTGTGGGACCGAGCAGTACAGCTGAGTTCTTGGATGTGGTAGCTTCCAGGACAGGGAAGGATGGTTTAAACCTCGATCAACAAGCCAAAGGGGTCCTTAAAAACAAATTGACATCTACTCCTAACGGCTCCTCCTTCCGTAGCGAACACACTATTTCTAGAAGTTCCCAGTCATTTATTACTTCGCTTACAGCAGTTAGCAGAACTTCAGCTCCTCTGTTCAGTTTAACGGACAAAAAACGTTTTAATATCCTCCTGTGCGAGTGTGTGTGGGAGGGGCTACGCAGCTCAGCTGCATGTTGCGTTCAAGTAACCCTCGGAATTTTTTATACTATCACACCATCAGAAAACAGTTTCTAACGATGGAGAATCTCTTTTTTTAGAAGCAATATCTATGGAAGATAACCTGGGTTACATTCTCCCCCTCTAGACTGCATGGGTCTCTTCATGCACTGCTATGGATAAAGGGACTTCACGGGATAATGCAGCAACAAACCCTTGGATAAATAAGTTAATTGCTTGGATCAAGGGTTCACCCAGCTGATTATATGTGAGTCTCTGAGGTGGATGTCGGTCTCTACTGGAACGTCTCAGTTCACATGATGGCAAGTTACAAGTGACCATCTCTGTGCCATCTAGGACCTGCTCAACAGTGAGGTCTTCTGAATAATTACTGTTGGCTGATGCAGGTGTCAGTTCTGCAGGCATTTCAATGACAACATAGTCTTTATCCACACAAGGAGATCTAGAGGGCAGAAACTGCCTGTCATCATCTGCATAACAGGGTGAGCTTTGCCTATTCTCATTCCCATTTGACATCTCACGATCAGGCACAGGGGTTTGTGAAGTCACACCAAAAGCGCTGGGGGCATTGTCACAGGTGTGTAACGGAGATGCAGCATCTTTATTAGTTAATATCAAAGGACCTCTTGTGACCATCTCTGGCATCAACAAACTGGGGTACAGCTCATCCTCATCACTCATTTCATCCTCACGATTGATTAGGTCACCTTCTTGGTGATTTTGCACTTGTTTCACATCCTTGCTCCTCAATTTCATGTTCCTTCCTTTCCTCTCATGAATCCCATGTTCAACAATCTCTTCCACAGGTAAGAATCCACATGGTAAAAGAAGATCTCGATGCAAGGTGCGTTGAGGTCCTCTTCCTGATTCTGCTTCCACCACATAGACAGGGCTATCTTTGATTCTTCTGACCACAACATGAATATCCTGTTCCCATTTGTCGGAGAGTTTGCGCTTGCCTCTTACATTCACATTCCTGACCAAGACTCTGTCACCTGCAATGAGTTCGGCTGCTCTGACCTTTTTGTCAAACCTTGTTTTATTCTTTCGCCCCATTTTCTGAGATTTTTCTGCAGCTAAAGAATAACTTTCTTGCAGCCGTTGACGAAGATTCTCAACATATTCAGCCTGAGTCTTGTGACTTGTCTTTCCAGGTCGTATTCCCAAAATTATATCAATGGGCAGTCTTGGCTGTCTGCCAAACATTAATTCATAAGGGGAATATCCCGTAGTGTCATTTCTTGTGCAGTTATATGCTTGGACCAACGGTTTGACAAAATCCCTCCAATTATATTTGTCTTTCTCTTCTAAAGTACCAAGCATGTCTAAGAGTGTCCGGTTAAACCTTTCCACCGGATTTCCACGGGGGTGGTACGGAGTGGTACGGATCTTGTTAGCCCCCATCATTGCACATAGCTCTTTAATCATCTTGGATTCAAAATCCCTACCTTGGTCACTCAGTAAACGACTAGGGAACCCGTAGCAGACAAT
>SSNS01000467.1:312233-323954 GCA_006937985.1 Aphyosemion australe
TGCACTTTTACGCTGATGACACAATCATTTACTGTTTTGGAACATCCCCCACTAAAGCTGTTGAAGTCTTACAGAAAGCTTTTAATGAGGTCCAACAAACACTTCTGCAGTTAAAATTGGTCCTCAATGCTGACAAGACTAAACTAATGTTGTTTTCAAACTCTAAAAAAAGACCTCTAAGTATGCCCCCAGTGACCACTCTGGAGGGAAATATCATAGAGGTGGTCCACACATACAAATACCTTGGTGTCTGGCTCGATGACTCCCTCTCCTTCAAGCCCCATATAGATAATCTTGTGAAGAAACTCAAACTCAGACTGGGTTTCTTTTTTCGAAATAAACTGTGTTTTTCCTTTGAGGCAAAAAAACGACTAGTTACTGCAACATTTCTGTCTGTTCTGGATTATGGAGACCTTTTGTATATGAATGCCTCAGCACAGTGTCTTGGTAAGATTGATGTGGTTTATCATGCCTCGCTGAGGTTTATTACTAACTGTAGACCACTGACCCATCATTGTGAATTGTATTCTCGAGTGGGATGGCCTTCTTTGTCCACCAGGAGGTTGGCACATTGGTACACTTTCATTTACAAGGCCATGCTTGGATTACTACCCAACTACATCTGTAACTTAATCTCACGGAGAAGTATAACTTCTCACAGTCTGCGTGCAAACGATCAGTTGTTACTCTGTGTTCCGTTTGCTCGCACTGAACTGGGTAAAAGGGCTTTTGTTCACTCTGCTCCTTCTGCATGGAACAGGCTGCAGGAAAACTGGAAACTAACCGAGCTTATCTCCTTGAATACATTTAAAACCAGACTGAGAGCCCTTGAGAGAGATACCCTGTGTTGTAATTGCCTTCTGTAATTCTGTACATAACATGTCTGTGTAACTGGAAAATATATATATATATATATGTTGTAACTGTAACTCTTGCTGCCTCTTGGCCAGGACTCCCTTGAAAATGAGGTTTTTAATCTCAATGGGACCTTCCTGGTTAAATAAAGAATAAATAAAAAAATGTCAAACACTGAATGAGCATGTGCAGTGGCCTTTACGGATCCAAGATGTCTCTTCATCCTGTCAAGCTTTGCAGATCTTCGATCCTCCTCAGTCCTTAACATGAGGAGCAAGTTCGGGAAGGATGGTGGGTCATTTTTCTTCCCTCGGAATTTTTTATACTATCACACCATCAGAAAACAGTTTCTAACGATGGAGAATCTCTTTTTTTTAGAAGCAATATCTATGGAAGATAACCTGGGTTACACATAGTTGTAAGATTTTCCAGTCATTTAAATCATGAAATTTCAGTAATTTATATTTGGAGAGCAACGGGGTCGATGGATCTCTACAGCCACTATAGTTGATGATTCTCAAAGCTCTTTACTGTAAAATAAATAAGGGTTGTGTATAGCTTTTGTATGTTGCTCCCCAGATTTCTACACAATAAGTCAAGTATGGAACAATCAGTGAATTGTACAATGCCAACAAACCAGAATTAGTCAGTAAGAACTTGACTTTATGTAATGCTCCTAAGGATTTAGCAATTTTACCTTTTATGTAACTAATATGTGATTTCCAGGTCAAGCCTTTGTCAATAACCACTCCAAGAACTCTTGTTTCTTTTACCCTTGTGATTTCAGTCCCATCTATTTCCAATGACACATCACTGTTGTGTTTATCTTTAAACAGTATGAAATGTGTTTTATTAAGATTCAGTGTCAACCTATTTTAATCAAACCAGTTTTTTAATCCTAATCAGCTCATTATTCATCACTTTCGCCACCTCCTTAATATCCAATTCAGAGTAAAACAGTGTTGTGTCATTTGCAAACAGAATGGTACAGCGTACCTTGGATACATTTACTAAGTCATTAACAAACAAAATTTATATTTATGTAGTGACAGTTAGATCTGCGAATATAGCAACTTTAAAATGTACATGTTGTCTTTTGCTGTGGCCACATTCTCCACCACTACAACATATTTTCATTCTGTAATTTTATTATCACTCATAATGTTATTATAATTTTATTATCCATTAATTCTATCATCCATTAACATGTTTATGCTGCAATTCAAATATCTATCATCATTATCAGTACTTTATTAACATAAATCTGTCTAAAAACACCATCCATGCATCATACTTCTCTCCCGTCTCACCTATATATTTTATTTTATTTATTATTTCATTTTTATCTACTAACAAAGTGCCCCCCTTGACTCCCAAGGCTGTAAGTTCGCCACTGTGAGAAACCCTCCTGCTGCTCGGTTTCTCTCTGTCTCTCTGCTGGAGAGAAACTCTGTACAGCCATGTATGGCGACAGGTGATTTCTTAGGAATTTCAATGTTCAGAGGCAATAATTTAAAGTATCCAATATGCAGTTTCGAATGTAACAGACAGACTGCAACCTCTTCATTGCCCGGGCTCACCTCTCGTCCACTGAAATATCCTCATTTTAATTGATTTCTAGGAGATCTCCACTTAATATTATCACAGTTTGAACTCACAGGTTATTATTTGAAATAAGTTTCCGATTTATTTTTTTTGAGTACCAGACCTGTTTAGACAAACATTAAAGACTATTAAACTCCGAGTCACGCATGGTAACCCTGAGAAGGAATATCTGCATTGTTTGGATTATCAATGACCTTAGAGTTATGTGAAGGGAGTAGCCTGCAGTTTCTATCTAAATGTCCTTTCTGATTGCAGTTCCAGCATGTCACTGCGCTCAGCTTGTTACCCGATCGATCCTGGTGACCATGACGGGATGCTCTACCTCTCCCCCATTCAGTAAAACATTCACTCCTGATGTTTAGATCAAATCCATGCACAATACGAACTTATAGTCTTTACTGGGCAGCAGTAGCTCAGGAGGTAGAGCGGGTTGTCCAGTAATCGGAAGGTTGCAGGTTCGATCCCGGCTCCGGCCAGAGAATGCTGCTGTGTGTCCTTGGGCAAGACACTTAACCCGCCTTGTCTGCTGGTGGTGGTCAGAGGGACTGGTGGCGCCAGTGCTCGGCAGCCTCGCCTCTGTCAGTGTGCCCCAGGGCAGCTGTGGCTACATTGTAGCTCATCCCCACCAGCGTGTGAATGGGTGAATGACTGATTGTGTTGTGAAGCGCCTTGGGGGGTTGTAGAACCCTAAGAAGGCGCTATACAAATACAGGCCATTTACCATTTACCATTTTACTTTACTTGGCCTTAATTAGAAATGAAACCCAAATTCAAGGATGTATATTAGGAATTGTACTTCAGTTGTTTACAAATCAACAGACCTTTAACTGTGGCATGAGAGATTACATATAAATCTCAGCACCATCAGATGACCTCCAGCCATCATGGAACCACTCTGCTTATAATCTTCATTTTTTTAGTATCTCAAATATGATGAAAGCCGACACAATGTGATGTCCTTCAGAGAAATTGACCTATCATTATTCAAATAGATATTTCTAATCAAAGACTGCAATGAACCTTCTGTTATAGACCAAATATGTATTTTATCAACCTACTGTTCAAATGAATTCCTGAAAACTCGGACAGCGTGACTCTGTAGATCAACTTTTTGAATTATCTGTGTGTTGTCGTTCAAATTTAGGATTAGAACTACCGGTCTCCTGCAGTATTTTATATTACTTTATATATTACATACTATATATTATATAATACTGTAACCATATAAGTGTCCAAAGTTTAACTAATTTCTAAAACTCCTTTATGCTGCTATATTATAATGTTTACTTTAATTTTCCAACCGATTGTGCTCTGCTCCAGATGAACTTAATTTATTCGTACTGAATACTCTTGTAATTATTTATTTTCCACTCTCCTTCAGCTATACATTCATTTATTCTTCAAGTTAGGAGCTATTTGTGGAACTAAGTAATTACCCTCACGCGTTTGTGCTGTTCACTATGCCGAAATAAGGGTTTTTTGTTAATTTTCCGTGGATAATTTTGCCACTTAGCTTATCAATCTTCACGTGGTCCTTTATATTTCAATTTACATATCACAAAACGTCAATTTGAGGCCAAATTAAGCTTTTCCTATATAGGGACATTATATCAGCTGTAATTCAAGGCTGACACAACCTCATGTAAAGAACAGCTTTCTTTCTCTCTCATCTGCCCCACGGGAAGCTTGTTGTAGCCATAACTCTGATAATTCATATTCTAGGTTCAGTTTGTTCTATCAGCCTTTGGCTGTGTCCCTTATAAGCTCAATTTTAAGATCACCATGTCCTAGAAATTTCACCACATTGAGGTGTTTTTGCCTCCATAAAGCACCGTCTTTACTCTCTTTTACTCTCACACGCATCCAACAGCAACCAAACAATGAACAAATAGACAGACAGACTAACAAATGGGTAACTGGAGCTAACCAAGAGTCCCTTGCGGCGGACTAACCTACAGCCCCTTGCGGCGGACTTAACCTGGAACCCCTTACGGCGGACTCGACCTACAGCCCCTTGCGGCGGACTTAACCTGGAGCCCCTTACGGCGGACTCGACCTACAGCCCCTTGCGGCGGACTTAACCTGGAGCCCCTTACGGCGGACTCGACCTACTTAGAAAACTCACAGTCACCCCACTGGCAATTTTTTAACCTAGATACAGACAAGAAAGTCTCACCAAATCTCCCCAGCTCAGAAGCTTTAGTTCGCAGACCCGGAGGCCCCCTGGCGACGTCAGACCCCAGGCGCTGACCTCCAGCGAAAGCAGGGCTCTGCACTGTCCGGCGGATGGCATCTGGCATCGACAGCAAAGACCCCCAGGCTCCGCTCGAAGGACCAATTTATGTTAGGGATTTTCTCAATCATCCTAATTACCTGACGCTGAGGAGATAAGGGAGAAAGACAAAATGAGACACATAGAACCGTTTGCAAAGGGTGACAGACCAACTCAGGACAGAGAACAGTCTGCCCTGAGCAGCTGCCAACACCGTTTATTTAAAGTGTGAGATAAGGCAGTGGGTGTGTTTATATGATGTGTGTGTGTGTGTGATACAGAATGAAATAGAAGCGTTTACATGATCATGTTCTGTGACTCTTCAAAAAACAGGAAAAACGCTCAAAAACGCTGGCAGTCAGGGGCTTTCTGATCAGAAAACGGCTGGCAGTGAATGAGTTAAGTGTTTCAACATACAGTAGTATATCTATAAATATATTGCGAAGATTTAAAAAAAAGTGAAAAAATGAATAAAGTGGTTTTCTCGCATTTGTCTAAAAACCTCAGTCAGTAGCTGCTTTCGGACCACGCATGGATGCATTTTTCAGCTCTTTATTTACTTCCCTTGGGGGCTCTTCTGTGCAGTCATGGTGTTAAGTTTCATCTGTATGCAGATGATTGCCAGATTTATTTTCCTCTGTTTCCAGGGGAAAGGCGCTCCATTTCTAATCTTCTGGCTTGTTTGGATGATGTTAAGTCTTGGCTTGCAGCTAATTACCTCCATGTGAATGAGAGCAAAACTGAGCTTATTACATTCCTCCCGTCTAGTAAGGTGGGTGTGAGTTCTGCTCCCAGTTTAGATGTTCTCTCTCCCTACCAGAAGTCGGTTGTCACCAGTCTGGGGGTGAGGCTGGATGCAGAACTCAAATTGGAAGCTCACATCAACATGGTTGTACGAGCCTGCTTTTTAATCAACATTTTTCAGCTCAATGCTCATTAAATACAAACAACATTTAAAGGGGACCTAGAATGTAAACCAACATTTTCCTTGTTGTTGAATAAGACAGCTTGGGTGGTCAACAGTAGCATGCCAAAAAGTCAAAGCCGTGTTTGACCTACTTTTTATGTAAATTAGAAAGTTGAAAAAGGCGAGAGAAAACCTCCTGTTCTGAGAAAGCCTTCCTTAACACGTCACAAGGGGAGCCACGCCTCCTCAAACCTGCATGTGTCTGAGGCCTTCTGGGGAAACCAACCAATCAGCATGTCCTGGCCGAGTGGGAGGGGTCAACAGCTCTTTTCACTGAAGGCCTGAGTAAGGGGGTTTAGAATGGCCTGTATCAGGGCTCCTGGGACAGATGAAAGCCAAAACAATTTTCTTATGCTTTTTGGAGGCTGAAAGCTCTGTTTTAGATTGTTGATTAATTGCATTCTAGGACACCTTTAACTCAAGACTCATTTAATGCAGTTACGTCCTATAAAAGCTATAACGTCAAAGATTTTTTAACTGAATGATTCTGACTATGTAGAATGAGCATTTCAGATATTCAGTTAGAATGTTCTCATGGATGTATGGAATGTCAATTTCTACTAGGAACAACAGAATTATAGATATCTGGAATACATATCCACTCTGCTTAATAAATGTTAAAAAGGCCACCTTAGGATTTTAGGGATTCTGAAACTTAATTCCTACTAGTGTCGTTGTTATTATGGATATCCTTCATTATAATTTCTACTAGTAACAGCATAGCTGTTGATGTCTTCATTTGCAATTTTGACTAATAAGAAGACAATTGACCTTTCGCCGAGCCCCGCCCCCCTTAGTTACTGTTGCCAACTCCGACAATAAGTGGATCAAATACTGCAGCTCCGCAGGTTTCCGCGATGGAAAGAAGGAGACAGATGCGTGTCAGCGACACTTTTTGGAGCAATTCCTCCTCAGTATCATCCAGATCGAGGCAAAAGGGTTACAGTATGCAGTGGAGGGATACATTAGTGTCGGCTCCGCTGAGCAAAGCGTAGCAGGGAACAAGGAGTTTGGAGTTTGGGAGAAGGTCCGGCGTCCGGGGATGCGTGGATCCGAGGAACGGTGGCGGCGATGCGGTGTCCCTGTGAGCTGTCAGATGTCAGATGATCTGAGCTGCAGGCAGCTCTAACGGAGGAAAGCTCCCAGCGCTCTGCATTGCTCAGTTTATCATCTCNCTCACTGTTGGCACGGCGACACCTTTTGGCCACACCCCTAAAACCGACGCCCACTGAGTAACGTCTCTTCCCGCCTCTATGAGCAGGTAGGGGTGGGGCTGGGAGGAGGGGCTGGCTGATGGAGGGGGGCTGGAGACCATTTTTAGGTTGGTTGGGGGGGCGGGTCTTAGCCAGCTGGGGCTCCGCTGAAAGGCTGACTGAGACGGGGAAGGCGGGGCTAAGCTTGATGGGTGGGTCAGGATGAAGGACGGGCTCCTGGTCCAAAGACCTCCTGATCATGATTCACCTGAAGAGGGTTCAGCCAATCACAGCTCTCTGCAGACAGATAGGGAGGGGTCAGGGGTCACAGGTCAGAAACAACCAGAACTCCTCAGAGCTCCGACCCAAACACCGGTGTAGTAGAGAAACATAAGGGTGGAACCCTCAAGGGTTGCATGGGGACCGTTTATGGGGAGCACACAACAGGAAGTCCTACCTATGTGTAATAAACATGGAGTCATGAGTGCAGGAATGGTGACCATGGTGAACAGGATAACCCCCACAGACAGGTGTAACTCTGTCCTGGTGAATGGAGCCAGGTTAATCCTCAGATCCAGGTAGTAGTCAGTCCCAGATGACAGCAGCAGCTGGGTTAAAGACTCAGTGCTGGACTTTCATCATGAACATGTAACCCGTGGCTCACAAAAAACGGAGTATCTGTATCCAAATCTATCAGAACGGAATACTTCTTCAGGCCCAAAGTGTTTGTGGAAGCTACAGGAAACAAATGCGTCTTATTTTCTAGAGTTTCTTGCTCTTTGGTTTCTATTGCTGGGTTTTGTCAGAAGAATTAGCAGTAGTAGTTTGTTATCTGATCTTTTTTTTTTTTAACCTCCAGCCCATAAATCACACACACATACGATCAATTCAATAAATTAATTGTATTGAAATATACAACAGTTTACAAAATTCATAACAGCAATATTAAATTCCCTCTCTTTGAACGTTCTTAAAGGAAGGATAAAATGAATGAATAAATAAATAAATAAATAAATTGCCGTTTTACAATGTATTGACAGCCACTTCTCAGTCCCTTTTTTTTCGTTGAGCAACTGGATAATTCAGTCCATAAAAAGTTGGAAGACAAAAATAATTGTCCAAAAAAATGAAAAAAACTTTGAAAAAAGGTGAATCCTTCGTCCTTTGAATAAATTAGGTGTCTTAAATTATCCTACCACATCCTTGATGAAAACAGGGCATGAAGGAAGCGTCCAGATATGAACACAGCACCCGTAAGTAGTGATACTCCTTCTGTGGGACCGAGCAGTACAGCTGAGTTCTTGGATGTGGTAGCTTCCAGGACAGGGAAGGATGGTTTAAACCTCGATCAACAAGCCTGAATAAAAGTATGCAATAAAATTATAAAAATTCCACTCTCCTTTTCTTTCATTTTTTCTTTTTACCCCTCAACTCATAAATGAGCAAAATAAACTTGACTTGGAAAAGTAGGTCTTATTAACAAAAGAAATATAAGATTAATAAAGCAGATCACCTTATCTTCACAGGGAAGTTGTGTACAATTCATTATAAATAGTTCATCATAACTATTTAATCATATCTACTCACAGGAACCCACAGCAACTAAGCTAGTAGCTAGCCAGGCGGCTAAAAAAATGCTGCTATACTAGACCATCACAACCACAAAAAAACACATTTCACAGAACATAGCTTACATCAAACTTTTCTTAACTTTGTTTCAAATATACTTCCATTCATGAACATTAGATTGACTCACCAAAGGGGTCCTTAAAGGAAAAGTTTGCTTTTTTAGACATTAAGTTTTATGTGTTCCTTCACCCACCCAGTGCTCTGTAAACTTTGACCCATTTCACACACCCCCCTGCTCAGAGATTTTCAGGGGAGAAGTGAAGCTGAGTTTATAAAATGTAACTTTTTATGCCCGTGTTTACTTTCATTTTTAGTTCCCGGCCGGAGCTCGGCATTAATTCATCACGTGATCATGACACCACCCGCTGTTGCGCCAAGGCTTAATGTGCGTTTATAAGACACACGGTTGAGGTAATATTACGCTGATTTGCCGGCACGGTGTGTCTTATCTAAAAGGGTCTTGGATAATCTGGGAGGTGGACCTCCGCCCAGTCGCGGGCGGGGGGAGCACTCATGCTTGGCTGTTGCTGGTTGAGCTCGATGAGGAGGTTCTGAAGGGAGGCGAAGGAGACACGACTACTATCGAGGCTAATGCTTAGTAGTATAAATTAGGCTTAGCTTCATCATTTTTTTGGAGTTGTCGGATAGTAACGGTTGCTATGATGTGTGATTGGACAATAGCCGTTCTGGGGTGGGGCCGGCGAAAGGCTAAGTAGTACTATAATCAATGAAAGTATTGCTAAATAGGAATTACAGAGAGGTCCGATTGCTGATTAAATGTGAAAACGACTTGCCATAAACAAGCTCACTCTCTGCGTGTCCTGCTTTCACTCATTTCCTCAACTTTCTGAAGCGCTTTGTTTTTTCTTTACTCCTCGTTTACAGATTTGTCTCCATTGATACTTCAGGTCCCATCACGTTAATGTGATAATTGTCCCAGGCATTTTGCGCGCGCCACCTCACTTCCTGCCTTTACAGGCAATGAATGAGTTAACAAGATATTTATTAAATGATAATCAGGGCTGCTGTAAAATTTAATCTAATGATCAGCAGCAGCTGGGATGTTTATGCCCACAAAGTTTTTATTTTTTTCCAACAACACACTCCTCCTTTTGTTTTGACGTTCTTTCTTGTGCTTACTCCTGATCTATATTTCCATATAGATGCCATCTATCCACCTCCAGGGATCTACCTGCCTGTCTGTGCATTTGACCACTGGTTGGTCAGATGCTGCTGCTGTCAATCATTGCAGGAACGTTCACGGTGTCGGATAATTCGTCTCTTTTTTCCTCCCCTCTTGCCTGGGCTGACAGGAGTTGAAGGTAGCTGGTTGTGCTGTATGTGTGGTGCACAAGGGCGTCAGTTTGTTTTTAGAATTGCCGGGGACAATAACATTACACTTGAGTGGGTGGGGACAATCATTAAATAGGCTAAGCTATTTAATTATTCATCAGTTTGACGTTTCACTCCAATATGCACCATAGTTTATTAACAGTTGTTAACACAGACTAGCTCACCGCTGCGCGATGCCGTCTCGGTTGTCATGGTTACCCGTGACATGCCGTCGTTAAGATGATTTGTTTCAGCACCATGGACAGCAGGGTTATATATGTCCTGTGTCAATGCAACTTGCAAAGCCGCCGGAAAGCAATGGTAGATGTTGCACACTGGCGGTGCGCGGTCAGAGCGCCACTGGAAGGGAGAAGCGGGCGGAGCTGCACAGTCAGCGACAGGTGTGTGGAGGGATGCAGCTTGAATGGCAATCAGTGGTCTGGAGGACATGAGGAAGCATCATTCTGACTCCCTACTATACTCTAAATATATTGACGCTTGGTCAGGCTTCTGCAAGCCTGATGAGCTACTGTAGCCTGCAGGTGATTCATTCACTGAATCAAGTGGAGCAGAGAAACAGGATTGAGAACCACGGCACTAAAGCTGCACATTCTAAAACAAAGTTGCCAGAAAACCTACTGCCACACTTCATTCTAGCGGCATCACGCAGCTACAGCGGTGAGCTTTGGAACAGCACAGCGATCAGCAAATATAACTAAATAAAAACATTATAAAAAGTGGTCAGATGGAGCCTAAGATGCAATAATCATGCATGCACATGCAGGGAGAGATAACTCTCATTTCCAGTTCTGGAACATTTAATGAAAACCTTTAATTGAACCCAAAAGGGCTTTAGACAGGATATAACACATATCAGGCCGCCTGTCGGCTAATCCCCGCTGTAACAAGCGTGTTCTGTCAGAACTCCTGTTAAAGGTAACCCGAAAGGTTAGCTGCTGCAGTTTAGTCTGATTCACAGAGGCGCTGTTGTGTGTGACACAATTAATGCACCAATAAGTCATTTGAAGACACATGAAAGTAAACCAGTCACTACACAAGCAGTAAAAGAGAGGAGGACACACTTTATTTATAATCACCGTCTGTCCATGGTGAAAGAAATAGACGGATCACCTGCGTTACTGGATGATTTGATTAAATAAATAAAACAATTATTATTCATTAAAAGAAATTCTAATATCATGATGAAACATAATATTAGCTAAACTATTTTGGGGCTTTTAAGAGGAGATCCTTTCAAGAAAGATGAGCTCTGGAACACATCCCTCACACATTTATAAGTCGTGGCCACGTATTAAGCAACATGTTCCCATGCATTAATAACTCATGGGAACGCGTTAATAACTCATGGGAACGCGTTAATAACTCATGGGAACGCGTTAATAACTCATGGGAACGCGTTAATAACTCATGGGTACGCGTTAATAACTCATGGGAACGCGTTAATAACTCATGGGAACGCAGTAATAACTCATGGGCACGCGTTAATAACTCATGGGAACGCATTAATAACTCATGGGAACGCGTTAATAACTCATGGGAACGCGTTAATAACTCATGGGCACGCGTTAATAACTCATGGGCACGCGTTAATAACTCATGGGAACGCGTTAATAACTCATGGGAACGCATTAATAACTCATGGGCACGCGTTAATAACTCATGGGAACGTGTTAATAACTCGGGAACGCGTTAATAACTCATGGGCACGCGTTAATAACTCATGGGAACGCGTTAATAACTCATGGGAACGCAGTAATAACTCATGGGCACGCGTTAATAACTCAGGGGAACGCGTTAATAACTCATGGGAACGCGTTAATAAATCATTGAAACGCATTAATACCTCG
>SSNS01000467.1:333556-367735 GCA_006937985.1 Aphyosemion australe
TCCTCCTCCTCCTCCCTGTCCGGAACTCGACCTCACCAGTCTGAAGCAGCCACCCTGTCCGTGACGAGTCCGGTCCTGTTACTAGGGGCTTCGTCCGGTCTAATTCAGGAAAAGGTTTACCGGATATTTGCATTCAGACACAAACGTCTTACGGACAGAGTCCCGAACATTTCCGTTTTTCATGGCCTGTCTGAAGGGGGCTTTAGTTGAGAGTAGTGGGATGGAGCTGGTAGGCTCGAAACTCTGATCATGGATACTTTTTAAAAATTTTTTTTTATTTTACGAAGAAACGATGACTGAGTGAAGTGAAGGGGAGCCGACTTCCGTATATAGTCACGGTCTGTGACGTAGGTGGGAAACGATGGGAATCCCGGCGAGGGGCTGCTGGGAGTTGCAGTCCGAGGTGGATGCCGGTTGGCTGGAGGAGGGTGCTCTGGAGGTTGAGACTCTGACAGGTCTGACACCTAGTAGTGACAGCATCCGTAATATCTGAGATACCATACACCATGTGATGTGCATTGCCCCAGAAAGGAGAAGGTTGCAGGCTGGCATGTTTTTGTGGAGCATGGGCTGATTTCGCCAGGATCTTCTGTCAGTGTTTGCGAAAACACGTCGGACAGTCGGACATTACCGACGTGATTTAATATTGTCCGACGAAAAACTGTAAATCGTCGGACATTATGACCGACGCCTTACACACCCAGGGGGAGCCCGAAAATGATCCAGCTTCTACATATATTACATTATTTATTTATTTGGACTCTCAGCGTACCGGGTCTTCTTTTGGGCGGAGAGGATGGAGAGCGGCAGAGCGCTGGTTACTGATGCGCACCGCCGGGCAGCTGCGTCCTGCGCACGGCCACAGTAACATTCTCAAAGTGGCGCCACCAAAAAAACAATCATAATTAACACACAATCGTTCATGTTTGCTCATACTTTCGCTTTCATTTGTGCCTGACGCGCTCCGCTGCTGAAGAGCTCGTCTCCCGTGCTTCGGTGACGTCACCTCACTAGTGCGGCCGCACATTCCGTCATGTCACCAAAAGAACCAATCAGCTGGCAGAGCTCACTGCTGAATGTGTGAGTGTGCAGAACTTACAAAACTACACAACGCTCACGACAATTTAAGGAACAAAGTAGAATGAAGCTGCAGGGCTTTAGGCCCAGGGCAGAGTTTTATGACTCAGACCGACCCACCTTAGATCCTGACCTGTTATTATTATCATGTATCCTTTACACCAATCAGAATATTCTGTTCAAATGTTCACATCCACACCTTAAAAATGAAATGGAATCATTATTAAAATTAAAAATGATTAATATTCCTTTTTCATGAAAAGATTAGGTATCTGTGACCACCTTTATATTTATTATTGTCCAGCTGAAGCAGACATTTGCTTATTTCTAACAGAGCTGAGCTGTGGGAGAAAATATTCAGGCTTATTTCATCTTATTTTCTATCACCTGTGTGTTTGGTGTATTTATTAACTTACTATTAACTATAAAATGATAAATAACAGGTCACTATATCATTTGGGCATAGAAAGTGTTTGTAATGAACTCACGCTTGTTCAGCAGCTCACCTGTTCCTTTTACACCTTGAGGATAAATCCTCTCATCAGCAGCAGGTGATCAACAGAGTGTTGTGACTGAACACCGGACCGAAAACCCAAAAAGACTAAAGACACCGACCTCAGACCGGCACGCCGGGAGTTTACCCGGTCGGGACCTGATTACTCCCCGTTAGACAGGAGCTGCTCATCACGTAAAGTTACTCTCATGATGACATCAGAGCTTGGCTCCACTGGAGCTTATTAGCGCGACTAGATTCTACAACGTTTTCATGAATAAACACACAGCTTAATAGATCTGTGGCTTGTGTAGAAAACCGTCCACACCTCCAACCGCGCTCCAGCGCGTAGTGGGGGCGCGCGCGCTGGAGCGCCGACAGTGTGTGTGTGCAAGGTGTGCAAATGTGTTGGTGTGTGTGTGTGTGTCTGGGGGTGGGGGGAATACGGAGGGGCGCCTTAGCGCCTAATCACCAGCGTGTTTATTAATGATATAGTCCGCAGATACACACACGGACAAGTACACACCTGTTATGCAAAATATTTTTTGCATCATCACTTTGGCGCCCCCTCCAGCCTGGCGCCCCTATGCGCCGCATACATTGCATACCCACTTTTTGCGCCACTGATAATATGTAAAGGTCAGAGGTCACTACAATACCCACTGTTAAATAGATACAAATCTGAAGCCCGCGAGGACATTGTCCTATGTGGTTAAAAAATGTTCTGCGTGAGACGCCTGCCAGTTTGGCAGGCGTGGCTCAAACGTTTTCGCAAACACTGTTCTGTGACCACAAAGATCGCATTTCTGGAATAAATACACAACAACAAATAAACAGGAACGGCTCATGTAAATTTAAAAATAGAGTGAATACTGTTGAACAAATAATCTGACCAACCTGCTGAATTTCGATGAAGGTTCCAGACTTCTTACTAATAGTGGCCTCTGTTCGTTCTCCACAAATGCAGGTGCAGAAGAGCTCCATCAGCTCATTGTGGCAAACGATGTATTTGTTTGCCTCTGAAGTTTGGCTGAGAATTAAAAACGGATCATTAACATACACAGTAAATTTCGCAGTGTTAAAAGTGATGTGTCAAATATCATTAACACTTTCAGATTTTTTATGACAACATATGGAGTTGACCGCCCCCTAGTGTTGGTGAAAATATCCGGAGTTCTAATAGGAAGCATTAATGTGACTCCAGAAAGCTCCGCCCACCTGTTCCTGGCTCTAACCGTCGAAGATTTTTTGGGCGCCAGTGGACATTTTTCGCCATTTCTGGTTCAATTCACATGGAAGGATGGCGGTAAGTTAATATTACCACTTATTAACGCAATTTGTCCTGGTATTTTAGTGGATATTGTGTTTAAAAACAACTTTATATTATCAGTGGCTGGATTTGACTAGGCTTTGTACCTAATTCAAAACTTGCCTAGCTTAAAATGCATTTTGTCCAACTTTAGCATGCCAGAAAAAGGTTAAAAGTTCAGCAGTAAGACCCGGAGGGATATTAGATATATCACATGTTTTGGTTAAAACTGTCGTGGATTGAAGGAAAAATAATCTCGCTTTTGTTGAGCTGTACTCAAAACCGTGCGCTTTTTTAAAAACTGGCCAACAAAAAATGTCTACCAGCTAAATTTCTCACTTTTATTCACCTTGGTGAGGTTTTCCGGGCACGTCCAACCGGGACTCCTCCAGGACATGCTGGAGAGATTATGTCTCTCGGCTGGCCTGGGAATGCCTTGGGATTCCCCCGGAGGAGCTGGCCCAAGTAGCTGGGGAGAGGGAGGTCTGGGCTTCCCTCCTTAGGCTGCTGCCCCCGCGACCCGACTCCGGATAAGCGTGAGAAAATGGATGGATGGATGGATGGATGGATGAATTCCATTCTTGCCAAGAAACCTGGTGGGGAACGCATCATAAATGAATATAATCGATTCAAGTCCTTGTCAGATGAAACCAGAAGGAAAATGGTGAACATATTGGTAGCCGACATGACGGAGAAGAATGGGTAATTTGTCGATGGCCTTTAGATTGTCTAAAAGCTACACTGGAAAATCTGCAAAACATGTTAGCTTAAAATATTTTTTCATGCTTCTTGACAATGTTTTATTATAGTATGGCTATAAATATTTTTAGGAGATAAAAAAGAAATAATGAAGTGTTTCTGTTGAATTTGTCTAAAATCCTCAGCCAACAACATGGCTTATTCCACAACCAATGATTGGACCATCTGTTGGTCTGTCTCACCGTACCACGACCCTTCCCTGGATTCTACATTAATTACACACTTGTGCATTTTTGCAACAGAACACCACTGGTGTGAGAGGTTCTCCACTTTATAATATCAGAGAAGGAGAAACAGCCGGCTGCTACCACCAACTTTAGGACAAACTACAAAAAAGAAAAAGACATCTGGATGTAGAAAACGGCACCTGGTGTTTAGCGCTCTGTCGTTTACTGTGGCAATGCACATTCGGGGATCAGGCAGATGTGGTCTAGGGATGATACCTGAAGGGAGAGTGAGCGTTTTGTGAACATGTTTGGGTTTAAGAGCTAGCTTGTTTTGCAGATTACAGCTTTAATGTAGCTTTTAGATAACATTCACATCTTTATTTCAATTTAATACAATTGACCTTTCGCCGAGCCCCGCCCCCCTTAGTTACTGTTGCCAACTCCGACAATAAGTGGATCAAATACTGCAGCTCCGCAGATTTCCGTGATGGAAAGAAGTAGACAGATGTCTGTCAGCGACATTTTTTGGAGCAATTCGTCGTCAATATCATCCCGATAGAGGCAAAAAGGGTTACAGTATGCAGTGGAGGGATATATTAGTGTCGGCTCTGCTGAGCGAAGCGTAGCAGGGAACAAGGAGTTTGGAGTTTGGGAGAAGGTCCGGTGTCCGGGGACGCGTGGATCCGAGGAGCGGTGGGGGCGATGCGGTGTCTCTGTGAGCTGTCAGATGATCTGAGCTGCAGGCAGCTCTAACGGAGAAAAGCTCCCGGCGCTCTGCATCGCTCAGTTGATCATCTCAGCTGAGTCTGTTTATAAAATGTAACTTTTTATGCCCCGTGTTTACTTTTATTTTCAATATAGTTCCCGGCCGGAGCTCGGCATTAATTCATCACGTGATCATGACACCACCCACTGTTGCGCCAAGGCTTAATGTGCGTTTATAAGACACACAGTTGAGGTAATATTACGCTGTAATATAAGGGTCTTGGATAGTCTGGGAGGTGGAGCTCCGCCCAGCCGCGGGCGGGGGGAGCACTCATGCTGTTGCTGGTTGAGCTCGATGAGGAGGTTCTAAAGGGAAACAAAGGAGACACGACTACTATCGAGGCTAATGCTTAGTAGTAAATTAGGCTTAGCTTCATCATTTTGTTTGGAGTTGTCGGATAGTAACGGTTGCTATGATGTGTGACTGGACAATAGCCGTTCTGGGGGCGGGGCCGGCGAAAGGCTAATTGATATGAGATATATATATATATATATATATATATATCAATTGTATTAGTTGGAACTAAAGATTTTATTATTAAAGTTGATTTTTTTTTATATTGCAGTACATCACCACACAGGGAGGTGACAGAGGTGTATGCCAGAGGAATTGTGAGCCTATTCCCAACCTTGGTGATCCATTCTCCAGGACTGGTTATGTAAGTTATACAGTATAATTCAATTCATTTTATGTATATAACGCAAAACCATATAACAAGAGTCATCACAAGCCACTTTACAAAGGAAACATTCCAACTGAACTTGGTTTGGAAGCAGATGGACTTCAAAGAAATCTGAGTTTGTTTTTGTGATATTTCCACCCTAGGAGCATTATTATGACAGTGACAGTGGCACTGGGTACTTGGCCTGGAGGATTAAAACTATTCAGAGATCCGCAGCTAGAGACAGAAGATCATCATATGGAGGTAACACTATTGTATTATGGAAATATCTGAAATATGTTTATTTTGGGACAATAGTGACAGATGAGTTAAGTGCCTGTCTTGTAACTGGAGGGTTGTGGGATCGAGTCCCCCTCAGTCTGCCACAGTTGTTGTGTCCTTGGGCAAGACACTTAACCTATCTTGCCTACTAGTGGTGGTCAGAGGAACCATTGGCACATGTTCTTGGCAGCCTCACTTCTGTCAGTGTGTCCCAGGGCAGCTGTGGCTACATTGTAGCTTATGTAAATGTGTGAAAGACTGAATGTGTTGTGAAGCACCTTTGGGGGTTGTAGAACTCTAGAAGGCGAGATACAAATATAAGCCATTTGCCATTTATTTATATTTCACCTTTCAGTTTGGTGTTAAAAATGTTGCTCTTTTGTTTTTTTTATGTCATATTGCAGTGTTTGCGAAAACTTTTCAGCCACGCCTGCCAAACTGGTAGACGTGAGAGCGTCTCACGCAGGACATTTTTGAACCACGTAGGACAAAATCCTCGCGGGCTTCAGACTTGTATCTATTTAACAGTGGGTATTGTAGTGACCTCTGACCTCTACATATTATACATATTTTTATTGTGAGAATAATCTGTTGACATAATTTGAAAAAAGAACCATCAATGTGATTTTCTGCCAAATTCATAAAATGAGGATTAACAGAATTTATCAGGAAATTAATAGAGATCATATAATTATTTTAAATTATTATGAAACACCAGAAACAACATATTATATATGACAATATTTCTAAATAGTGTAATGATCCATAAGGGCTTTTTGTGACTGATGCTGTAGCCTGATGTTACTGTTCCTTTAAGAGACGCTGTGGCTGGTTGAGGTGAAACTGGAAGTTGGAGATGCTGGTTTATCTCAGCTGTTTGTTAAACTACTCTAATAAACTGCTGTTAAGGACAAAATGTCATTCTGTCTGACGTTTTAGTTCATCACAAATATCACCATATAAAGAAATTATCTTTTTTTGGGGGGGGGGTTGCACTGTGCCGTGGTCCCCGAAATGCCTAGAAACGGCCCTGGGTGTGGGACTGAGTTTTGAAGGTGATCTGAATTATATCAAATAAATAAATATTACATGCTTATAAATTATTATTATTATAAAATTACAAACGTGTGGACATATCTGCCTACATTTTCCTTTTCAAACACTGTTTTGTTTTTTGTGCGACTAGTTTCCTGTCCTGCTGTCTCTTAGCTGCATCTCCTCCCAGACCTCCAGAAAAACTGCTGCCTGGCTTCTTACTTTTCAACCCACAAGTTCCTTTTGAAATTAGCAGATCAAAAAGATCCGTCGACCGCAAAAATAGCAGAATGTGCGACCGCGCCACTGAGGTGACGTCACCGATGCACGGGAGATGATCTCTGCAGCAGCGGAGCGCGTCAGGCACAAATGAAAGAAAGTATGAGCAAACCTGAACGATCGCGTGTTAATTATGTTTTTTTTGGTGGCGCCACTTTGAGAATGTTACTGTGGCCGTGCGCACGACGCAGCTGCCCGGCGGAGCGCATCAGTAATCAGCGCTCTGCCGCTCTCCATCCTCTCCGCCCAATAGAAGACCCGCTACACTGAGAGTCCAAATAAATAATGTAATATATGTAGAAACTAGATCTTTTGAGGGGGAAGCCAACAAACAGTCTGCAGTTTTCAGGAAGTTTATTTTATTTTGGCACGTTCAGAGTAGACGCACGGCGTCGGTCATAATGTCCGACGATGTGAAGTTTTTCGTCGGACAATATTAAACCACGTCGGTAATGTCCGACTGTCCGACGTGTTTTCGCAAACACTGATATTGTGTAGCATCCTCTGAAGGAGAACCTTGTGAATATGGGCTTGGAGGACCAGCTGCCAAACGAGATCCCCAGTTTGTTCCAGAGACTGTCCTGAACGAAGATGAGTGCAAAAAAGCCATCGCACTGATGAAACATTCAGCTGATGAGGACACAATCAAGAAGATGAAGCTGACATTTGACTTCCGCCGCAACATTGTCCTCGATCCAGAGCAGTCAAGCAACGTACTGTCTGTCTTTCCACGTTTCAAGGATGTCAAAGGCTTGGTAATGTTACATTACTTTAAAAGAAATTTAACATTTACATAATTTTGTTTTTAAGAAGGCTATGTACAGAATATCACTTTTCATCTGGTTGTGACATATTAAAGTTTGCTGTTCTTGTTGTCCTAGGTGGAACAGGATTTTGTTCTGATGTTTGGAGAGGATGTCTCAAGCAAGTTTCTTGAGAAATGGACATCCATGTTCAAGACAAAGATCATCCAACAATGCAGACGTCTTCCATCCACCAGTGACCTTGAAAATCTCCTCCTAGCAGCTAATACTTCTGAGGATGCCACTGAAGTGGACTGTGACATTGGTATGATCAAAAAACATTAGGTCCAATCAGAGCATCTACACCAGATGCAGAGCTCCTGAAGGTTTCTGCATTAAGTCTATATTTTTTCCAAATACCGCATGCTAGGGATGTACATAGTTAACCGGTTAATTGCCATTAATGTTGTAACCGGGTAAAATAGTTTTTCCCGGTTAACTGTTTAATAATTTTCTGCTGCGTTTGAGTGTAATATATTTTGCGCCACTAGATGGCGCAAGAGCGTCACTATCAAAATGTTTACTGGGCAACCACAGAAGAAAGAATAAGCTCGTCACATGACCAAACAAATGTGCTCAAAGACAGAGTGGTTAGCACAGCGTGAGAACAGTTTATTCTTAGTTATTTCATTCTTGGAACACAATAAGCTTCACATCAAAGCTCCGAGTCTGGCGCAGCTCCTGCTTGTGTCTAAAAATAAAGATATGTCAGTGTAAATATTTAGTCTATGTAACAAAACTAAAGTGTTTTTGTTGTAAAGGGTTGTTGTTGGTTGGTTCCGGTTAACCAGCCATTACCCGTTAAGGGGCGTCAATAGCTGGTTAAAGATTGCAGATTGTCAAGAAGTTAAAGAAATGACATGAGCCAGACAGGAAGTGAGATGTGTTTCAGAGAGGTACATCTGGTATGTTTCAAATAAAACCCATGTCGCAATTTTTTTGCTGGCTTTTGCTTTATTATTAATGACAGAGATATCAGGTCATAGTGTATGATAATTCACGTTATATTTACAAGTATTTCTTTAAATGTATTAGGTCAAATTTTGAATCATTTGGTGCTTCTGTGGGAGCATATATGTGGAGACATTCAGCACACAAACTGCAGACAGTGAATGGCAGTTTGTCTTTAAGTCGTACAGAAACCGGACCGCATCCATTCCACACACACTGAAAACAACGACATCCTATAAATGTATGAAGACCAACTGCATACAATGATCTTACAGCCACATACAGGTTTTTCTACCATTCAATAGTGACAACTTGTCTAAATATATCATCAAAATCTGCTCCTATCTAAAAAATTAAAATTGCCACATCTGCTTTTGAAATTGGATGATCAAGTAAGACAGATTTTAGCACAGTTTCATTGCAGTGGCTCTTGCCAACAGTGGTACAAAACCTCAGTTTAAGTAAATGTCAAATTTTACTGAAATCTGTCAGTTGCTGCATTTGTGTGATGTGTTGGCAGTAGTATGAAAGGAAAATACATCAGTGAAAAAAATTAGTGCTTATACTCATAGAACTTTGATTTCTTGGTATTCTGTAGAGCATAATTTATTGCAGTTGTAGGTTTACTATATTTAGCTGATTGTCCTATTAACATCAAATTCATGCTGTTACAGGTTGGGACAGTGACCTCGCGTCGATTTTGCTCCTGTTACACCTGATTCCTTCCTCTGCTCAGGGCCGTAAGAGACCAGGAAAGGTGTCTGCTTCCCAAGCAGAGAAGCATCTGGTGGTCTTCAAGAAGGTTTGTTTCTAAATTTATTGTAAAATGTGAATTTATTGAAGAATCTTTGACTTGCAGTTCAAAATTGGATACACACACACACTGCAGATTTTTTGTGTGTAGTAATACTATGCAATATTAATGGTCTAACCATGTGTTATTTTGTGTTTACTCAGACGGGAACCAACATCCAAGAACATCTTGATTCCATCACGACAAGCACACAACCCTACCTTCTGGCTGTAGGACGAAGTATGAAAGAAGTCCACCAGTTCTTTGTCATACTTGACAAAAATGCCATCACTTGCAGGTCGGCCTCATCACTTGGTGCCTTTGACGAACTCTCTAAGGCACATTATGTTTTCGCCACAACATACAACCCTATGCTGCACAACATGTTCACATTCATCCAGACAACTGTGTACAACATAGATGTCGGCAAAGTAAAGGAGAGTCCCCGTGTCGCAGAAGTTCATGCTAGGTTGCTTCATTAGTACTTGAAAGATCTGTTTGACATGAAGTGTTTTGTTTGTCACGCTGAGTTAACTTGCGCAAATACACTTGTTAGGCATTTGAGATTAGTTCATGGTTATTTGTATGGAAAAAATCTTCACCTTAAATGTGCTCAGTCTGGATGTGGGCATGTGCTTGGAACATTTTCTGGGTTTAGAAAACATTTAAATGCAAAACACCCAGGTCTTGAACAAGTTACTGATGTCATGTCAAGCAGAGCAGAAGTTGGTGATGCAGGAGAACTGGTGACTACTAATGTAGAGGAGACGGCCACAACGTCTACCTTATTGACAAAGTCCAATACCAGTACTTTAGATATGTGTGCTACTGCTATTTCACAACTCAAAGCAGCAGGATTAAGTCAGTCTAATGTTAAGAGGTTTGTCTCATCCATGGAAGAAGTGGTTTTTGAGATTCACAATCAAGCAAAGGATGTAGCTCTACAATGCTTGTCCGAACAGGATACAGAAAAAAGAAACAAGATGGAGCAATCTTTCCAAATGTTAGAAAATCCATTCACACCTTTAAATTCAGAATCAAAACTAAACAAACACTTAAGAGAAAAATGGGGGCTTGTTGAGCCAGTTCAAAAAGTGATTGGTACAAGATTCGACAGCAGAAGAAACAAAACTACAGGAACGTATGACCAAGTAATCGTAACAGACATGTTTGCATATATTCCCATTTTGGAAACACTTAAGAGTATTTTACAAAAAGAAGATATAGCAGACCTGTTCAAGCCCAGGTTTATTCCCAAGAAAGGTGTGTATGCAGACTTGAGAGATGCCACCTATTTTAAAGAAAGTCCCCTTTTTTCTATAAAAAAAGAGGCCTTGCAGATTCAGCTATTTTACGACGACTTTGAAACTGCAAATGCCCTGGGATCAAAAAATGGTTTGCATAAATTAGGTACCATATATTTTACACTAAGAAATTTCCCCCCAATCTTTAATTCATCCTTAAACAATATTCATTTGTGTGCTCTGTTTCATGCACAGGACATCAAGCGTTACGGCTTCAATTTGATACTTGAACCACTTATTGATAATCTCAAAGAGCTTGAAACAGAGGGACTTCAAATTCCAACTTTTGGACATGTTATTCATGGTACTGTAGTTCAGGTGACGGGAGACAATCTTGGTTTGCATAGTCTGTGTGGCTTTGTGGAGTCATTTGGGGCACGATATTGCTGTCGTTTCTGTCTTCTAGAAAAACACTGTTTTCAAACTGTATTCTCTGAAGATGATCCAGAAGTTGTTTTAAGAACTGTTGATGTGCATGAACAGCACTGTCAGACTGCACAAACAGATCCAAGGTTGCCTCATGTCTACGGCGTAAAACGCAGTTGTCTGTTGAATTTACTTCAGTATTTTAACACAGCCAATAATTTCTCTGTCGACATAATGCACGATATTTTAGAAGGCGTTGGTCAGTTTGAGGTGAAACTGATTCTGAAATACATTCAAGGGAACTTCCTAAGTGCTGACGAAGTGGCTGGTAGAATACACGCATATGACTACGGTTTTCATCAGCAGCGAAACCGTCCACCTATAACAACGGATAAGTTGATGGATGAAAGTAATGATTTGGGTTTAAATGCCACACAGGCTTGGTGCTTATTGCGGAATATACCATTGCTATTTGGTGATTTGTTCGAGATGGATGATAAACATTGGCAACTTCTACTCTTGCTTTTACATATTGTTAACATTGTTTTTTCACCTGTACTGTCAGAAGGCATGACCATATACCTCAAACATTTGATTGTTGAACATCATCGGCTATTCAAGCAATTATTTTCCGAAAAAAACCTCCTGCCCAAACACCATTTCATGATACACTACCCTCGCAGCATAAGAGAGATTGGTCCAATTTTACACACATGGTGCATGCGTTATGAAGCTAAACATAATTTCTTCAAGCAACAATTAAAAAGCTTTAAAAACATCACAAAGACATTAGCCAAAAAGCATCAAAGTTATATGGCAATGTATCAAGAATCTTTTAGCAAGGAAAAATTAATTGTAGGTCCGGGAAAGATGGTGAAACTTTATGAATTAGAACAGGGTGAAGTGATTGCTGCCAAATTTGGAACTGTTTTGTTAACCTGTGTGTTTTCTGCCAAATGGATAAAATATTATGGGACAGATTACCGTCGTGACTTCATTGTATGTACCGAGGTAGCATGTGAGATGCCTGTATTTTGTAAGATTGACATGATTTTTGTGAAAGATGACTGTGTTTTGCTCTGTGGAAAGTTGATGGAAACAATGCGTTTTGATAACCATTACCACACCTTTAAGGTCAAGCTGCATCCAGACAAGGTTCTGAAAGTGTTGCATGTTAATGATATTTTTTACTTCAAACCATTTGATGTTCAAAGGAAGTACGGTACAACAGATACCGCCTTATATGTTGTTCCATATTGACATTTTATGCAGACCTAGGGTCAATGTTTTTAAGTGGTGATGTTGTTAAAATGCTCAAATGTTAAGTTTTTCATTAAAGGTTTTTATGCTGACTTGAGTTCAGTGGCCTGGTGCAGAAAGCACACTTGCAACTAATTGTTATTTTACCATTTACTTGGAAAGGCACTGCAAGTAAAGCTAGATGATCTTGCTTTTACACTGAAGTTTGTTTGTCCAAATGTTTGAAATTGTTGCATGTGAGCAATTTATATTGGGGTGCCTGGCACGGCAGGTGCTTCTTCAGTTTCAGTTCTTTTGTATTTTGAAACTTTGGATTACAAATATTAAATGTCTTAAAATGAGCTTTGTGAAATAAAAGTTATTGAATGCACTTTGTTTTAATAACTTCTTTTAATTCATTATTTAAAAGTATTCTATGATTTGACACTTGGAAGTGTTAAAAGAACACTAAATATTTTTCTGAGCAGTGTTACTGACTCTTGAATCAGAGTTGTTTATTCACAGCACAGAGTAAATCTCCAACACAAAAGTGTGTAAAATTAACACTTAATAGTGTTACATTTGCTTCCAGTGTTAACCTTTAATTACTCAATGTAGTGTTAAAATGCATTAAAATTTGGTTTGATTTTTCACCACAGTAGAGTAACTTTCAAACACTTCTGAGATTCACATTTACTCCCTACAGAGTTATTTAACCTCTAGTGTTAAACTTCATTTACACTATTCTGTGTTAGTCAGTGTTAAATTATAACTCATTTTTGAGTTAATTTGACACTAAAATTTCAACTCTGTGGAAAGTGTTGATTTAACACCATTTCTGATAAGGACCAAATACACTCGGACTCAGTGTTAAATTCAACTCTTTAAGTGTTGATTTGCAACTTGAAAATTTACTGTGTACTACACTATTACAATAAACTCAGAACATGAATACTAAAGTGCATGAGTGAATATAACTGAACTCATGCAGTAGGAAATATCAACTACTAGAATAAGACACAACTTTTTAATTTTAATTTTTTTTAATTTTATGATCAAACTACTTTTTTCTAAAGTTCTTGGCATTTTTTCCCACACAAAGTTAAACAAAACAATGTTGATTAAGGTGTGTGAGAGAGAGGGAGAGAGAGAGAGAGCAACGCGATACGAGCCGTTTTCAGCTCTCTTGTCAAATGCACCGCTACGAAACAAGTAACTTTAAATGTTACACAAACTGAAAAAGAGGCGAGCTGAAGAAGGGAGTACAGATTACTGAAGCAACGTGACGAGAGAGAGCTACACAGAGGCCTCAGTCACTGTCGTGTGTGAGCGGAGCAGCACAGCTGCCTCCCGGCGCTGCAGAGATGGTTTTGTCTGTAGGGATGGGCGGGCGCTCTTTGTGACTGGCCAATCACAGAGCGTAAAGACAGCCAGTTACCCAATGAGGATTCTCCTTCCACCCGAACACAGATAATCATGAATTTTACTCGTTTAATATTCATACTCGTCAAAAATGCATTATCCGTACCGGATACTCGTCTGAAACGAGTATCCGGCTCATCCCTACTGAAAACTACACTAAATCAGGAGGAGAGATATTTGAGTGTCTTCTAAAAACTAAACTCTGACACAAACGTTAGTGCATGTCCCTCGAATGAGCACAGCTGTGTACAACATCACGTTATGAACTAGTGAACAGCTGATTCAAACCGGAGGAAACCAGTGGTACTTTGTGGTGCTCAAATGATTCTTTTAAAACCCATAATCACCATGTTATTTTTCTGCTCACTTCTGAATGGCAGTTTACGCCAAAGACACGGCTGCTCTGCACACAGCTCGACCAAGCGCTCCTCTCTCTCCACGGTCCACTTTCGCCTGCTTGAACCTCCTATTTCAACGTCTGTAGACATGTTTGTGTTGTTATGACTGACGGAGCTTCCTGGTTTCGCTGTGAGAACGTATTTTATTGGTTGTTGATTGTTGTACGTCACTACGACTAGACTCCGACTAGAGACAATATCTAGCATGCTGGAAGTGAAAGACTAGAGAAAGACTGGCATAAATCGGGTCGCAGACAGCAGATTATCACATTACATTTAACGATCGAGACGACGGGAGCGCGCAGAGACTCCAATAAGATTTCTAAAGACTGCCAGTCTTTAGTCTGAGACCGTGAAAATCCTTAGGTGTAAGCCCAGCATTAGCTGCGCAGCTAACTTATGCTGGGCTTACACCTACAGACTTTAAAAAGATTTTGAAAAGACTCCAAAAGATTTTCAGCTCACAAAAGTGAAACTTAAGCTCATATCGCGGACTTCCGTGTATCTTGGACATAACTTGCTTTTTATTGCGATCGAAACATGTGCAGGTGTGTGTGCTCCACCATCCCTGTGAGCTGTCAGATGATCTGAGCTGCAGATCTAACGGAGAAAAGCTCCCGGAGCTGTGCATCGCTCCAGTTTCTCAGCTGGTCCTGTTTACAAAAGTGAAACTTAAGCGCGTGTTTACTTTAATTTTCATTACACGTTGCGGTAATATTGCGCTGATTTGCCGGCATGGTGTGTCTTATAAAAAGGGCTTAAAGTCTCCGTTTTGTTTATTTTTCCGTCATGCAGACAGGAGGCTGCCAACTTGGAATCACGTGAGGGGAGAACGCGCTGTGATTGGTCACTTGGAACATTTTGGCTCAGCCAACAGCTCACGTAGTGCGCACATGGCGAGTTTCTGCCCCCCGTGGAGCGGAAAGTATCAAACCGGTTTGATTTTCACCTCAACGTCTTGTGAGGCAGAAAACTCAGTGAAAATTAGGCGCAGACAGCGAGTAATCTGCTGAGCAAACGGCCTCGAATGACCGGTAGCTCAGCTATTGGCTCTCGTGTGCGGCAGGCTTTATATAGAAAACTTTTAACTAATTGGCATAATGAACTAAACTCAATGCATTGATAAGTAGGTTCAGTTGGAATGTTTACTTTGTAAAGAGCCTTGAGATGACTGGTTGTGAATTTGTGCTATATAAATAAACTGAATTAAATTGAACAAATGACGTCTTTATAGTGCCAACAGTAAAATTTTTATCCTTGTTCTGAAAGGTTTAAACTTGCATGATACAGTTCCTTTAAGACAGAATGAATTGTTGAAAAACAAGCAAGGTTTCACACGGCTTTATAAGGAGCCTTAAGCCTGGGACACACAGGAGACGCCCACGTCACGCCGCGTCACGCCCGCGCCGTCATTTTAAAAAGAAGCCATTAGAAGCCATGAGAGTGGCTACACGGGGAGCACAGCGTCGCGTCCCAGAAGCGCCGGTCCGCGCAGAGGCGCTGAAGATAGGCGCCAGTTCTATTTCAAGCGTCGCGGCGCGCCGTGGAGCGGCTGTTCCTGTTCTCAAGATGTTGTGACTATCACGTGACTTTCCAAGAAGCGTTCAGCGCTATACAGTCTTTGGTTCAGCAGCACGGCACTTCCTGTGTGACCATTTAACTGCGGCGCTTCCGTGGCGCAGCGCGTCTGTCTCCTGTGTGTCCCAGACTTAAGTCTACTTCTGGACCATGGGTCAAAATAAAAAGAATGGGAGTCTATGGGCCGATAAAATTTATTGTCCAATCCTGCTTAGTATGTGCTATGGATTTAAAGATGCATTACTGAATTAGGAAAACAAAGTTAGCTTTTAACGTTTTTTTTCATGCCTCTCAACAACGTTCTAATGTTGTATAGCTATAAAAATATTGTGGAGATTAAAAAAAAAACGAAAAAAATTAATAAAGTGGTTCTCTCGCATTTGTCTAAAAACCTCAGCCAATCATTGCTTTCGTACCGAAAGCAACGATTGGACCCCTAGCTTGTCTATCTCGCCGAACCGCAGCATTTCCGCATTTCCCCGTGTCCTCCATTAACGCGCACAGGAGCATTTTTCAGCAGAACACACCGGAAGTGACACGCTTTGCCAGAAGTCAGAGGTACAGCCAGCGCTGTTAAGGCAGAGAAGGGAAAACAGCTCCTACTACTTCTATTGTTGGAAAAACTACCAGAGTCCCAAAAAGAAAAACACCATTTGAGCTAGCAGAAAACAAAAAACGTTTGGACCACCAGGGTGAATATTGACTCAGCGTTTCCAAGATGGAGACAACTGTAACGTTTCTTGTTTTACCTTCGTTAAGGCATGGTGAGTCTTGTGGTGTAGCTGAGACAATGATGACAACTTGGGTAGCTTTATATTCAACCTTCTTTACTTCAAACTGTGACAACCAACAACCTCGCTGAACCGCCACTCAACCCATATCCCTCCAACTATGGGAGACACACGGCCTGAAAACAGATGCGATGGTTGCTATCTTTCTTTTGGACAGGTAATTCTTGCTTCATATTACAACATCTTAGCATCATAAAGGCATTGTTTGATTATTTTAGTTTGGTTTTAAAGATTGAACGGGATCGTTGCTTTGTTTTATCCTTGCGCACGACTTTATTTGCACATTTCTTTGATAGCAGTAATAGCACGTTATGCTAATGCTACGTAAAAAGCTATCGTTACTGATTTTGTTTATGGAAAAAATAAGCGGTGACATAAGCATCAGGATCAGCTTAGTCATTTATGTAATTTCCTCACTAATATCTTCCCTTTTTTGAACGGGATTGTAGCTTTGTTTTATCCTTGCGCACGACTTTATTTGCACCTTTCTTTGTTAGCAGTAATAGCACGTTATGCTAATGCTACATAAACAACTATCGTTACGGACTTTATTTATGGAAAAAATAAGCGGTGACATAGGCATCGGGATCAGCTTAGTCATTTATGTAATTTCCCCGCTAATATCTTCCCTTTTTTGTTGTTAGTTACAAAATGCATCATCTTCAACTCATTCATGGTGTGAACAAACCTGCCCGGCTGTTTCTGCTACGATTGTGATCGGTAGGTGTGTAGATTTACTTCTAACATGTCTTGTAGAATATGTATGCTCTTATGTCCACGAGAGTCATAATTGGCATCAAGTTGCTGCATGTGAGAACATAAATGTCTGCAGCTTTCTCCAATTCTCCTGATCAAACTGTAATTTAAGTAAAACAGTGACTGCAAATCTTATTTGTGATAAGAAATAGTAAGTTATTTATTTTTGATAATATATTTTTATTTCATACCATTTATTTCATTATTTTTGTAAAACAAATAGTAACAAAATAAATACAACTTATAAACACCTGAATGAAAAGGAGCAGATTAAAAGAAAATCTTATACATAATCTGCCCCACTCACACCAGTAGTTACATTTGTAATAAATAAAATGTGTTTAACTAATAAATGTAACTGAAAGACAGCTGCGGACCATCACGCTAATGATTTACTAACAGATACTTTATTTACTGTTCTTGTAACATCATCTATTCATGGCAGTATAAAACAGGAAGAAACAAGATTAATGCTTATATTTTATCATATTGTTTTAAGTCTTATTAAACATTGTAATTGATTTAGCTTCTTTAATTTCTGACTCCAGATTGTTCCATAAACCGACTCCACACACAGAAACACATCGCTCCAACACTTTGGTCATGAATCTTGGTTTTATAAACATCTAAATTTGAATTTTTGTAACTCAGCAAATAACGGCCTGGTTGGAGCTCTGNGACGTGGACTGCTGTCTCCTTCTGCTGCTGTGCGTGCCTCGTCGCTCCTTGGTTTCCTCCTGCAGGTTGAGTCTCGGTGTGTGCTGCTCCTGCATCGACTACACCACTGCTTCTGTCTACATGTTCTGGCTTTATGCCCACTCCGTCCGCACTTAAAACAGGTGATAGCCGCTAGATCAGAGTCTGTACCGGCTGCTGCAGGTCTCCCACTGGGTTTCGCTCCTGCTTTCATTATATTGTCCTGTTCCTGCTGAGCCATACGCATCCTCTCCGCATCCTCGTAGCTGCGAAGTTTAGTCTTAAACTCAGCAAACGTTACGTCGGTTTCACTTTGCATAATATGGACAGTAAAAGGTTTAAAAGTTTCTGGTAAACCCTTTAGAATCATGGCTATGAGTAATCCGTCACTCATCGTTTCTTCAGCATTTCTCAGCGCAGTAATGATAGTCTCTGCCCGTATGACATAATCTGTAATGCTTTCTCCGCTTACTTTCTGCAGGGAAGTGAGTTCAGTATATAAACTGATGATACGGGGTTTGCCCTTACCCGCGTAATAGTCTCTCAGGATCTTCAGAGCTTTACGTCCATCATCCGTGGCGTCTCTCATTACAAGAGATAGGCTTTTATCATCCAAGAACTGGATCAATTCAGCATAAGCCTCCGCATTCTTGTCACCATCGTCTGGGTCATCTTCATCTGCAAGGAGTATGGTACCCTTTAGGCCTTGTAGCCGTAGATGCCCGAGGAATTTCATTTCCCAGAGCTCATAATTCCTTTCATCTCCGTTGAAGATCAGCCGAGCCCAACGGCTGCCGGATTCTGTCACCCGTTTACTCATGGTTCTTTTGTCGGCCGAGACCTGGGCCCATAACCTGTTAGCAAAGTTAACTTCCCCACAACGGTCTCCTATAATGAGTCGGCTCAAGACGGAGGATTCAAGTCTCTTAACATATCTTTAATGTCATCTCACGATTCACACCATCATACTCCATTCCATTGCACAAAACGAATTCACTACAAACAAAGTGCTCTATATACAGGTGTAGTCCATCAGCTTGATTACTGGCCAATCCGCTCCTACCAGGAAATTACATCATAACTCAAGAAGAAAAGAAAACACCTTCAAAATAAAAGCATATATACTTGAGAGCATATTGTACACAGGTCAACATAACTACTTTGACTAATGACTCTCATTGCTCTTTTTTTGTAAAATCAAAACTGGATCAGTGTATGTTTTATATGTACTTCCCCAGATTTCAATGCAATAAGACATATATGGAACAATCAGAGTATTGTATAATAGACACAATGCATTATTATTCAAATACTACTTTACTCTGTGTAGTACAGCAAATGCCTTTTCTATTTTTATTTTTATACCATTAATATGTGGCTTCCAGGAAATATTTTCATCAATAACGAACCCCAAAAACTTTCCTCACTCTACCAATAGTAATGCCTTCTATAGCCAGTGAAATGTCAGTATTTACTCCTCTCTCTTTTGGACTGATCCAGTCATGGGCTTCCACACCTCCTGCTCACCGTCTTCATGACCTGTCCTCTGGCCAGTGGGTTGTTTGAGTGGCTGACCCTTCTCCTCCACCTTAGATTGAGATGATGATGGCAGACGAGAAGCTTCTGTCTGAAGCGAACGAGCTGGAGCGTCGCCCGTTGGACATCAGTCATTACAAGGTGAACAGGGTGGTTTGTCTTTATCGTTTTTCTTGCTTTTCATTTGAATTTTTTATTTTAAGCCTCAGCTTTCATTTCTCTTCAGGTGGTTTCCCAGGTGAGGTCCAGCTGTGAAAGCCTCTCAGAAGAAAATTTAGCAAAGCTCGGTGTGGAGTTGTTCAACTGCCAGGCAGAGATCAAGGGGTGCTGGACTTTCGTGTGTAAATGGTAAAGTTTTATTCTGTTTAAACAGATGTTTCCTGACACAAAAACAGTGTTTATGAAGTTTTATACCATTTGATTCTCAGAGCATTAAGGAGTGCACGTCTGACAGGGATCCAGACACGTGGAACGCCTACCACATTGTAAGTAAACGAGCTCGCTCGCTTTGCTACACAACCCGTCAGCAGCTCTTTCTGAGCCAAGTAGAGCTCAAAATTAACATCCTCATCTCCACGGAGACTAGCCAGATAGAGCTGAGTTCTCCTGAAGGATCTCCTTCATGCTGTGAGGCTGCAGATCTGGGCTTATCCTCCCTGCTTGTGTTTTGTATTAAACAGGAGGTACAGCTGGAGCTGAAGGACCTGACTGCAGCTTCTCTGGACAAGCTGATGGAGGCCACGGGGTCCTGCAGGCCCAAGAGGGGAGACTGGAGCAGATGGAGACCTCAAATCCTGGAACGACTGGGTCATCGCTTCTGGACAGCAACTGGTGGCTCAACTCACCAACAGAAAACAGAAACTCCTATCACACATGTGGGTGAGTACGGGCTGGTTCGGGAAGCAAATTTGGTTTCACATCTGGGTCGTGTGTGCCTTTTCCTTTCTGAGGTGACTTTTGGCGCTTACACACTAGCACCAGATTGGTACGGCCGGGCCGAAAGATTTGGTTTCACATCTGGGGAGCCCGAGAATTTCCAGCGCCAAACCGGACACTTTTTCAGACCTCTTCCCAAGGCGGTCTGACTCGCGCCGAAACCGGGCCAACACACCCACTGCCGACTCATTGGTTGGTTCAAATTCACGCCTACCTTTAGGGGGAACCTCCGATTAGCGGATAGAATCCGCCAGCGGGGGCTTCCCACATGCGCGCTTCATAATCACTCTGAATGTTGAAGAGTTAACAAGCCTCTGACTGAAGCTGTTTTATCTGTTCCCGTCTGCTGTGATGAGCGCGTGCACACACACACACACACACACACACACACACACACACACACACACACACACACACACACACTGACACAGCCTTTGTTTAATAAGGAAGAGACCGCAGACTTCTCTGCGCTCCTTTGACCCACCCAGCCATTTCTCTGTTCCCGTCTGCTGTGAGGAGCACAGACAGACACACACACACCCAGTGCTGCCACACAGCCTTTGTTTAATAAGGAAGAAATTTCTCTGCACTCCTTTGACCCACCCACATGCTCGGAGATGCGCTCAGACATCACTGATATATTCGCGCCAATTTTTCGTGCGCATTTCTGAGACCGCCTATCACGTCCGCATTCCAAAGGTTGTCCTGGACGACGTGTGTAAACAACCTGGCGGGGCCGACTGAGGCCGACCGATCGGAGTCGACCCGGTGCTAGTGTGTAAGCGCCATTTATTTCATCCTCAGCAGTCTGACTGGGATCGAGGTGACACTGAAATGCCCGCCTGCCGCCTCCGAGAATCAGTCAGCAGGGGCTTCCCGCATGCGCGATTTATTTTCATTATGGATGCTGTCAAGTAAACATCTCTTGTCTGTAGAACGGAGCTGTAGCCGAAGCACCATGGCAGACTGCTGCTCAGGGAGAAGAGAGACCATTGTGTGTGAGACCCTCACGCTGTCCTCCGCTGCCGCAGCAGTGAACGACAGAGTGAGGGTCACATCAGTATCAGTGAGAGAACAGGGAGAAAATTATTAAAATAATGTAGATTTCAGCATTCCAGAGAAGTCTGTGGGAACCATACATGAATAAAAACCGCTCGTATGAGCCCGAACCGATGTTAGCCAACACTGAACGTACTGACCCAGATGTGGTTTAATATATCAGTTACAGGTGATTCCTCCTAAATGTTTTCACCATCGTTCAACATTCTTTACTTTTATATACTGTGAGTAGGGCTGGGCGCTATGGCCTCAAATTAATATCGCGGTTTATTAAGAATTTCCCCTAGATAACAATAAACAGATGAGAAACAAAAGTTGCCCACTAGATGGTGCTGTGGCAGCATAATTGCTCCACAGACAGTAATATAATTATTTCTCTAGGTCATTGCAATTACTTTCAATTTATACTTAAACTGCAAACTGAGTACTTTTATTTATCAAGACTGAAAACAGCTGAACAAGAAATAAAGTAAAAACTCAAATTTCCTGCAAACAAAGTATTTCAGATACAATCTCTTCTATTCTAGCTGGATTTTACAAAGAGCTGCATCATGTGAATTTGGTTTTTATATTTGTCATCAACAGAAGTTAGATTTGAGTCATGAATGTCTTCATGCAGAATTAAACTTTATTAGAACATTTTCTATTTGTGATAGTAATTTATTCTTTGTTGTAGAAAAACAAAAATGCCAAATTGATGTTTTCTTTGTCTTTCAGGAGGGACACGTCACAGAGACGCTGATCAGCTGAAGTGATCCAGCCCAAAGTGGCTTCTCACTAAATGAACCTGTTGTTTTTAATAGAGGCATATGGGTCTTTTGAGAAATGTACAAAATGTTCATTTTAGGTTTTAATTAAAAATCCTTAATTCTACATTGATTGGAATTTTTTTATCATATGGATGTGTTTAACTTATGCTTTTTGAACAAAGAACCCAACAGTTGTGTTCGTTTTTTAATTATAATTTTACATTTGAATAACATAAATCAAACACCATGAGAAATGAACAAGTAATAAAATACAGACTACTACGTTTACAAAAGTATACACAGTGATCACATATGGACAAAGGCAATTTAGCAGTGGTAAATAAAATTAAATGAGTATCAGCAACAGTCTTTGGTTGTTTGTCTAATGTAGTTTGATTCTGCTACAGATGAAACATTTATTGTCCATGTGGGTCTGGGTAGCTCCAGAAACACCAACTTGGTATTATAACCCCGTGACCATGTCTCAGTGCTCCATACTGCCAGACCACAAACTGACGGTATGCTGCATGTCTAAACTCCTGATCACTCTCCCCGGTACAGAGAAGATTTTCCATAGCATGGATGTCCTTCCACATTCGTCTGGCAAGCCGGAGGACCCCCACTGCTGTACGCTTCCATTTGAGGGAGATTGGAGGATGTTGCTGACAGCATTTCTTTTCAATGTCTGTTGGCATTTCTCTACAGTTTGTGCAAAATACACCATGATGCATCTGATTCCTGAGCCGCCAACGGTGGAGCATGGTGATGTTACATCCATGATGAACACAAGAGGCTTGGGTCACGTGTTAAACAACGCTCCAACAATCTGGGATGTTTCCAAGATTAGGGATCTGATTCATGCCTGTTGAAAGATAAAGAACATGAGTTGGTTGGTTAATTTTCTACATGCTTATGAAGAGTGGTAAAAACAACTTGAACATAATATTTTACTATCCTAATGTAGAATGTCATGAAAAATGTTAAACTATGCAAATAACTTTTAGCAATTTTATCAATTAGCTTAAAAATGACTACAAAATGCAATAAGAGTGATAACATTCCAACCAATACAATTATATTTTGGTAGATGGATGCTCTGACTATTATTGATGTGAGACCACAATCAGTGATGTTGAAGTTTTATCCAACCTACGTAATACAATAAATTATTTTTCACAAACAGTGAAATGGGTTCTGCACACCTGTACACAGGAAGAAAAAGATCTAAAATCAATATACCTTATATTCAGCAATCCTTTGCTGTAAATCCTCAACTGGATGTGCATCTTGGATTGAAAGACTTGATGTAGTTGCTCCCTCTGGACTGTTTGTGCTGAGATTAGCCATGGTTGTTCCAGTAACAGCAGCTCTAGGCTCCGTCCGGTACCTATTCTCTATCGGACCCAGCAAGGCTCTTGTCATGGAAACTATGTGGAAAAATTAAAAAAAGAGAAACCGTTTCACTACAAAACAAGAGGCCCCAACAATATTTGAATGACAAAATCAAAGAAGTTGTTCTGTCAGACAGCTATTAGCAGGATTAGCTTATCATTTTTGCTATTACTAGCAAGCTACCATGCTATTTATTAGTCTTTGTAATGAAAATAAGCCCTAAATAAACATTTTAAAACATACTTCGTTACCATATGAATAAGTTAAAATGAAACATTTATGTTAGACGTTTATATTGTTTATCTTTCACTTACCGGTGATTCCGCCATATTGGTTCACGAAAACTGCGGCTGGTGTTCTGCTCTCTCTTGTTCACTGTGGCAATGCGCGTTCCCATATCCGGAGGGGCGCGGCCTAGGGATTATAGCCGACGGGAGGGGTGAGAGTTCTGGGAAAGTGCTTGTGTAAGCTAGCTAGCTGGGCCTAACTTGTTTGCATATTAGTTATAGCACCTTTAACATGTGATGTCCATCAATTTTAAAAACACATTTTGATGTCAAGAACGCATATTTTTGACAGGCGGCAAAAGTTATTTTAGGTTTTGTTTGACTTCAAATGCTCATCTTACCAAATTTACGTCATCAAACCAGACATGGAGAAGGAGAAGAAAAATGTCTGAGTTTAGCGAGCTTCACATCCTTCTTCCAGGATGAAAGAAGGAGCATTAAACATGGAGAAAACCACTATAAATCTGGCCATTTAGTAAGTAGCAGCTACACTGGGGGAGAAGAGATTCTGTAGTGACGTCATATATGCAACTTCTGATTCTGAGACTTAGGCTCCCCATTGGCAAAGCTGAAATAGAAAATTTAAAACATTCTAAGTGTTATTTTTTCAAACCAGTAGATTTTCCTAACATTTATTATGATGTTCTGAGTATTTCTATCTTTTCTCTGTCCAGGCTATCTGGCATGCTACCCAGGTGGAAGGTGGTGTTAGTCTGAGTCATACCAGTCCTGATGGAGACCAGGGCTATCCTGGTGAAGTTCAGGTCTCTGTCTCCTACACTTTACAGGTAAACCCAGCTAGACAACCCACACTTTATTTAGAACAGAACAGAATTGACTTTATTGATCCTACAGTGGGGAAATTCGCTCGTTAAGGCAGCACATACACTTAGAGAATAGGAAAAATATAACACAGGTAAATACACAAAGTTAGCAGTAATTATTGTAACGTTTAACCATTAAAAAACAAATAAAAATAGAAAGTTGCAAGTTCCTAGAAGAAAACAGCATAAAGGACACAGCCATACAAATGTGCATCCAGGTATTACCTAACTTTGACAAAATGTATCTTAATAGTGGTTGTCAGCACCTAGTTCTGCATCAGCTTGACAAAAGATTCATTATTAGGCCCAAGCAGCGAAGCTGCAAAGGCCTACTTTTGTTGCTCTGTTTATTACTATAAATATTATAAATGGGCTAAATGGGATTCTTTGTCCAGGGGGAAACGCTAACAGCTGAGTACCAAGCACGATCCTCCAAAACCACCCCCATCAACCTCACCAACCACTCCTACTTCAACCTAGCTGGGCAGGTAAGGACCCCTGTTCAGCCTAGCTAATGCTGTATTTTTGGAAATTTAGACAAAGTATTTATGAAAATGGTGTACAAGGAAATAGAAAAAGTAAAATATCTGATATGTACTAGTGATGGTAAACTCGATTCTTTTTACTGAATCCAGTTTGAATGAGTCACCCCCAAAAATGAATCGAGTTTTTGAGTCATTTGAGTGACTGAGTCAGTTGCCCAGAGTGCAAAAGAAATCTACATTTTCACTCAAACTTAATTTGCTCCTCTTTCTATGTAAATCTAAGATGAGTGATTGAAAAAAACTATCCATTTTATACACTGAAATTTATTTTTTAAAATAGTGGTGGATCTGAAATATTATATTTTTTCTTTAGTCTGCTTATTATCTTTGCAAAAAGAAAAGGTGTAGACTGAATATGGCGTCAGTCACACTATCAAAGTTCAGCTCAGGTGAAGGAGCGACTTTTCCCCTGTAACAGCCTGAGTTTCTGCAGCTGTGTGTCAGAGTATTTCCTTTCTTAGTCCATAATAATTAACATTGGAAAATGACAACAATTCTGCAACAATCATTTATTTCCCTTCTCCAAATAAGCAGTTTTACAGATAAAGTCAATAATCAAATTTACAGATAAATTAGACTATGATAATTATATTAATGATAATTATAATACTAAGATAAATCCACAAGCCTACCATGTGAGCAACTGCAGTCCATAATTGTCCATTTTTGTCCTTTTTCACTTTTTGTTTTTGCATCATTAATTTTTTATTAGGATGTCCACATAACACAACACAATTTACATGTATTGGCAACCTTCCTGTTTATAACATATCATTAATCTAGAAACCCACCTCCCCCCCTTTCCTACTGTCAGCCCATCATTTCCTCATCCAAAAGGAGTCTCATAAGGTTATTTATTAAGTACATCACAGATGCAATGTTGTCTGGAGTTGCTTTATTGATCCTTGCTGATGAAAGTTCTATAGGATCTTTTGTGACATCCATGTTTTGTTTCTTGCCTTGCATCACGGGATTGGGTGGCAAACAAGAGTGTATTTTGCCTATAAATCGATTGTTTTGCACGTTTGGAGGATTTAACAAAGCAGATGGTTCACTCTTGCTGTGTGGTCAACTGTTCGGCCCGTTGGAGGCTTGATAAAAGGTTTTTCTTGGAATTTATTCTGTAAAGGACCGTGAAATACAAAAGAGATGATTGCGGGTGACCCGGACTCTCTGCAGAAAGCCTGGAGTCCTAGCCTAGTGAACCAGACCAAATTCTTGCCTTGCAAAGTTTGGTCTAGGCACGCTTCATTGGAACCCTCGCAGCCTGAGCCGCTGCTGTGGCTGTCCAATCACAGCTCGCTATAGTTTTGGTTGGGCCAATCACAGCGCTCTATATTGTGGGCCAATCACAGAGCGGGAGTAGCCGATGACGTCAGCGCTGCGGCCGCGAACCCAAACAACATGGTGGCAACGCAGGACCCACGTTGGTTTGAAACGGCTTTGTCATCAACATTGGATTATTTAGACTCCAACATGCGTAAGTCTGTCTGATATACTTAGCGGCTTCTTATTTTTATCAAACAAAGTAGTGCAATGTCCCAGTACACCTGATATTCACATGTTTTTATACAAGAACGACAGAAATCATTGACGCCATTAGTGGGTCCCGCTTTTCCATCGCTGTGATTACGTCACGTTGTTCGTTACTCTGATTGGTCCTAGCGCTATCCAATTGCGTGCTGACATTTTGAAAGACAACCGTAGATCCCGCCTCACGACTGAGAGCCGTCAATGGTTCGTGGCCAGACTATATATATACATATATAGGATGGCTTGCTACGCTACTGGAGTCCTGCAGCAGCTAATAGTTTGTGATGCTCATTTTGTTCATGGTAAGTTCTTGTGACTAAGTCTTTATTTGGAGAAGATGTTGTCAAAAACATTCAAGTTTGCATATTTTAAAATCCACTGAGTCATATTGGGTTTGCGTTCTGATTCAGGTGTCCCAAACCGCAATAATTTCCAAAAATAAATAAATAAATAAGAAGACTGATCAATGAAGACTTACCCAGCTTTGCTGTCTCATTGAGGATTTATCCATTTTCTTTGACAATCACCCACAGGTGATGTGAATCATGCTGAGACTCTGCTGGCCAGGGCTGACTCCTGCTTTCAGCACCACCACGGGTTTCTGTTTAGCAGAAGAGATCGGCCAAACTGTTCTTGAAATAAAATAATCGTAGACCTCCAGACTTTTGAAAGCCTTTAATTCTTCATGAGTGAAGGGTCCAGGGCTTTCTGTTACGTAGGAATAAATGTCTCCTCAGCAGAGTTGTGGCCAAGACACAGGCGAATCGCTTTTTGTCATCCCAGCGCTCATACGGGCTTTGAATTAGAGGTTAACCGATATTGTTTTTTTTATTATCGATACTGATGCCGATATGAAAAAGTTGAAACAAAAAGACAGAGGATGAACAAACCATGGATGACAAAAGGTCTGCAGAATGCCTGCAAGAAGAAAAAATACCTTTTTTAAAAACTAAGAACAAGTGAAGCAGAAAATAGATACAAAAAAATAAATTAGTTTCTATTATAAAACAACAAAAAAAGGATTATTATAGCAATTTACTAGAAAAAACAAAAACAATATCAGGGCAACGTGGGGAATAATCAATAGTGTCACAAAAAGGAAAAAAACAGCACCAACTGTTCCAAATTATGTTGTAAACGGACAGTCTAAAATCGGTGAAACCAGCACAATACTGAATGAATTTAATACGTTTTTTACTAATGTTGTTTGCCACATTTTGCCGAACGTGGCAAACAACATTCCAAAACAAACTAATAAAATAGGCGAAAAATTAAAAAGCAATAAAAACAGTATATTTTTAAGTCCAGTAACTAGCGATGAAATAAGAAATATTGTAAGTAAATGCATCAATAAAAGAAGTACTGACTGTGATGATCTGGACATAATATTAATAAAAATATAATAGAAAGCATTATTCATCCATTCATTTATATATGTAATTTATCTTTTGCAACAGGAAAATTTCCCAACAGGATGAAAATAGCAAAAGTCATACCACTTCACAAAAGTGGAGACAAAAACTATATATTACCAGGTTGGACAGATTTCTGATTAAAGAAAATATATTAAATGACAGTCAATATGGTTTTAGAACTAATCATTCCACTTCAATGGCACTAATGGAATTAACAGAAGACATATCAGAAGCCATAGACAAAAAGAACCATTTTATAAGTGTCTTTATCGACCTAAAAAAAGCATTTGATACAGTGAATCATGAAATTCTTCTTTAAAAACTGAGTGAATATGGCATCAAAGGAATGGCTGTAAAATGGATAACTAGTTATTTAAATGACAGACAACAATATGTTCATATAAACAACATTAAATCTAAATTATGTAATATAACTTGTGGTGTACCACAAGGGTCGGGATTAGGCCCTAAACTATTTATTATTTATATAAATGACATTGTCTCGATATCTAATATATTAAAATGCACTTTATTTGCAGATGACACAACTTTTTATTATCCAGGAGATAATGTAGAACAGATGATAGAAATGGTTCAAACAGAGCTGAAAAAAATTTAATTATGGTTTGATGGGAATAACCTTTCATTCAACAGTCATGTTTTTTGATATTTAGTAATACAAATTTAAATGATGCAACTTTATTAAATATTCAATTCAATTCAATTCAGTTTATTTCTATAGCGCCAAATCACGACAAGGGTTGTCTCAAGGCTCTTCACAAAGTAAACATTCCAAAACAGTTCAGTTCATTAAGCCAATCAGTAAAAAAGTTTCCTATATAAGGAACCCAGCAGATTGCATCAAGACACTGACTGTGTGTTGATACAATCCTCATACTAAGCAAGCATGTAGCGACAGTGGGAAGGAAAACTCCCTTTTAACAGGAAGAAACCTCCAGAGGATCCTGGCTCAGTATGAGCAGCCATCCGCTACGACTCACTGGGGATTGAGAAGACAGAGCAGGCACACACACACACACACACGCACGCACACGCACGCACACACACACACACACACACACACACACACACACACACACACACACACACACACACACACACACACACACACACACACCATATATATCAAGTAGTGTTTCTATGGCTACACTGTGATTTCTTAGTAGAAGTTCTATTTAGTAAGAGAAACTTTATTGTCTTTATCTGAGTGAATCAATAATTAATTCAATAGGTGAACTAATATAGATGACATTATTATTAAAAAGTAAAAGAAGTCAAATTTTTGGGAGCTATGTCTTGGAAACCGCATACAAACGGTGTCAAAACTGAAATAGCAATGTTACATAGAGTAAAATGGTCACTGGATGATAAATCCCTATATCTATTATATAATTCACTGATTATACCATATCTGAACTACTTCATTGAAATTTGGGGAACAACGTATTAAACTTATACAAATTCAATTTACATCTGGCAAAAAAAACAATAAAAATCATTACCATGAGCAACTGCAGAGATCCGTCCAACCCGTTATTTTTTAAAATTAAAAACATTAAACTTCTATGACCTTGTGGACTATAACATTTTAAAATATATGTATAATGCAAACAAAAAATACCTTCCTGCAAGTTTAATTAAAAGATTTAGACAGAGTAAATATGAATTAAAAGGATATGAATTATTTAGGGGGAAAAGTGTATGTATGAATATGTGTGTGTGTGTGTGTGTGTGTGTGTGTGTGTGTGTGTGTATGCTTATATTCTTGATCTTTCTGTGTTATTTATTTTTTTGTTGTTTTTTCTTTACATATATTACACAGGATAAATAAGACTTACAGTTAAGCCCAAAACTTGAACTCTAAAGTCAAACATAATTTCTGTTTCTTTTTCATACCTTGTCCATAAGGGAACAGCAGATATTTATGATCACCAAGTGTCCATCTGTGCAGAGACTTACCTCCCAGTTGATGAAACATCTATTCCCACTGGTAAGAGCCTTGTACTGGTCCTCTTCCATGGTAATGTAGTCAACTATTTCTCTCAAAGGCCAGAGGTCAAGCTGCATCATTTATAGCTCATAATTCTTTTAGCAACATAACACAAATTATTTTGATGAGTTTTATACAACTTGGTAGCTGGGTGAAGATTGGTACAGGAAAACCCCTAAGTTTAATAAACATGTGGGTTGTTTTAATTGGCTGGTTGGTTAAAAAATCACTTCAACAAGGATAAAACCCTTCAGCAGCAGATTCAGAGGTATAATCCTAACCTGTAGAGTTCAGAGCAAGACAAAACACTCAGGTGTGTGTGTGTGTGTGTGTGTGTGTGTTCTTGTCAAGCATACTAGTGAGGACCACAACGAGTTTTTCACCATTAAAGTGAGGACCTTCAGTAGCAAAGTGAGGACATTTGCCCGGTCCTCACTTTGGTGCAATCTCACAGAGCTCTACTCATTAGTTTTAGAGGTTTGGTGTGAATTAAGTTTAGTTAAGGTTAGGGTTAGGCATAATACAGTCACAAAAATTAACAAAAATGAATGGAAGTCAATGAATGGTCCTCACTAAGATGGTTAGACGAGTGTGTGTGTGTGTGTGTGTGTGTGTGTGTGTGTGTGTGTGGGTGGGTGTGTGTGACATCTAAAGCACAGAAGTTATGGTGTAAGATCGCTGTCAAAAAGGTGTGTGTAGGATTCTAAAATTTGTATTCATATATTAGTCTTTCAATAAGTGTTGTACACAAAATCCTCCTGTCATATTTGAGTCTGAAAATTGTGAAGGTTGGGATTTTGTTTATGTGAGTACGAATCTAAAAGTTGTGAGTTAAAACTTTGTGAATACAACTCAAATTTCTGTGACTTTGAATATTTTCTGGCTGTGAACACGAATTCAAACTTTGTGGGTACAAGAAGAAACATCCTTGTGAAGGTTAGGATTTTTTTATGTGAGTACGAATCTAAAAGCTGTGAGTCAAAATTTTGTGAATACAACTCAAATTTCTTTGACTTTGAATATGTTCTGGCTGTGAACACGAATTCAATTTGAGGATACGAATCCAGTCTGTGGGTTTGAGTTGAAACGTACTGAAATGACGTCACAAGGATGAGCAATCGAACCCCGATTTCACCAAACACGTTCCAGTTTCTGACGAAAATAGACCGGGTGGAGCTGCCGGCTCAAGTGAAACGTCTCAGGTAAAGTGTACACCCAGTATTGATTTGTTTAAAAGTACTTTATCAAGTAGCATATAGTCATTAGATAAACTAACTTACAGCTATAGCTTGCACGCTTATGACATGCCGGTGACGCTAAGTTAATGCTAGCGCTATTAGCATTAGGAGTTAGCTTGTGCAAGAAAATAAGCATTTATTTTAAGACATTATTGATCAAAATAGGACTTTTATCAATATATAAGTTGCTAACCTCCCTCTTGGTCGTGCGCATTTTTTAACAAAGCTGTGGAGAAAGCAACTCGTGGCTAGTTGGTGGCTAACTTTATCACTTATGATGTTACAGTGTGTACAATATTATCTTCCCCTGCCGCAGACATTTTAGTTGCGGTGCGCATTTGTGTCACAATAACATCGTTGTTTGCGTAAGGAGTTTGCCGGTGTAACGCTAAGTTGGTACACTTTTAGCAATTCGATTGTGTGAATTAATTAGCCAGAAAAAAACACAGCATAAGACCAGCATATGTTGTGTTTTGGTGCTGGTTTAGCTGTATGCTGGTCCAGTATGCTTGACCAGGATGGAATGCTGCTGGTCCAGCATCCCAGAGGATATGAGACATGAGATACACCTGATGTCTCATGATATGTCCCTCAGACTGGAGAATAGCTAGCTAACATGCTGAAGAGGACTGCTATGCAGAACTTTTTTCTGGTTCTACTCTTTCAGGAGCGTTGGTTCATTATCAATAGAAATGCAGTTTTTAGGTTAAAGAAAGGTTCTAAAAAATCTTAAGGAAGAAGTAAACAGAAGAATAGGAATAACACACAAGGAATTAAGAAAATAGCATTGACCTCCTTTGTAAAATGTTGTGTAGACTCTAATCTTCAAATTGCATGTTTTTGTTTTGAAGGTTTCCCACAAAAGATGTGAGGAAGACGTGTGAGGCTTCCTGCTTCTGATTTATTATGATTAGAACTGGGCTGTGTCAGATGGAGTTTGTTTCATCTTCAGCTTCCTGGTCCTCCTTCAGACAGTAAGTGTATCATAAGGCCATCAGCATTCAGAAATGTACATATCCTTTTATCAATCACAAAGCAGAGTGTAATACTTATCCCCACATACCTTGTCTTGATGTATTTTCTCAAAAATGTATATATTTAAATAAACTTAATAAGGATCATTTCTAGGTGCCCTAGAGTTTTCACAGCACCAGTGGGCCACTGATATCCACTGAGAACCACAGGTGTGTACTATAAACAGTATATTATTGTCAAACATTATGCTTGTTTGTTTTAACCAGAAAAGTGCAGAACTACATCCAGAAGAGCCAAAGAGAGCCTGTCTGTGACCTCCCAAGATAACAAGATGATGCCAGAAAGACCAGACCAAGATGTGTAGCTGTCATGATGGATGCCACGGCCTCCAGACTTGATGTTATTCATTAAGGTTGTGGTTCTGAAGAGAAGGCAGCACCACGTGGCCAAACTCACCTCTCTAACTGCAGATGAGAAGCTCCAGATAAAAGTTCTACAAAGCAGTCCTCTTTCAGGGATTTAAGCTCATGTTAAACTTTCATTTATTCTCAAAACACGTAACAGATAAATTAAGACAAAACAAATACAGTTAACTCATTTAAAGGGACCCTATCATGGAAAATCCACCTTTTGGAGCTTTTCACCATGTGATATTATTTCCTCATGAGAAAAAAAAACATGCGTTCATGCATTTGCCCATCTCCACTGCAAGTTTTGAGTTTTACTTGGAAAATCCTGTAAAGCTTCAATGGAAACTAATGTCAACAGATCTTAAAACTTAATTGATGTACAACACCTGTGAGCTGGTGTCGCCAGGCATCATGGGAAATGAAGTCCCAGAGTCAAATAACTCATAACAGTAATCATTTAAAAGGCAGTTCCTCCTTAAATGTTCATATATAACTTATAGATCCAAACATTGCAAACATCAGGCTACAAAACCATCATAAAGCAAGGTATAAAAGATTTTTATAAAATATTTTCATAAAAAGACAGACATCTCAAAATCTTCATTTAGACCCAATGGTTGAAGTGCATTAAGGGTGTAGATCCAAAAAAGTTCCCGTTGACAGAGTTTTTTGTCTATGTCCCCACCTCTATGCAATGTGATTTGTTCAATTCCCTGAAATCTCAGTGAGGACACGGGATGTGTTCAGTCAGTGAAGTGACAAGCAACTGGATATTTTGGATCGTTTCTTCTAATAGAACTATTATGTTCACTGATTCTTTGTTTCAATGGCCTGGTTGTTTTACCCACATAGATTTTATCACACGGACATTTTAACAGATATACAACATTTTTTGTGTTGCAAGTAATAATGCCTTTTATGGGAAATGTTTTTCCGGTTCGAGGATGTCTAAACTCAGATGTTTTCCAGGTGTTGTGGCACTGCGCACAGTGTCCACAGGGATAATTTCCTTGCTGCATAGGGGCTAAAAGAGACTGTTTTTGTAAAGGCTGGATGTTAGCCCTCACCACTTTATCACGTATATTTGGTCCTCTTTTGTAAACAAAAAGAGGTGGATATTGGAAGTGTCTCTTAAGCGCTGGGTCACCAGATAACATGTGCCAATGTTTTAAAATAGTTTCTTTGACTATATAGGCCTGAGGAGTAAATGTAGTCACACAGGTCACAGAATGTAGTTTTTCTTTTTCTCTATTCTTTCTCAGGAGGGCAGATCTAGGTTTAGATAATGCAGATGTATAGGCTTCCTCTATGCACTGAGTGGGATAGCCTCTATCCTGAAAACGT
>SSNS01000467.1:367786-381445 GCA_006937985.1 Aphyosemion australe
TGTTTCATATCAAGACTTTTCTCCATATAGTCCTCATCAGAGTGGCACAGGCGTCTCAATCTATACAACTGGCTTACAGGGAGGCCATACTTTAGAGATCTTGGGTGAGAACTAGATGCAAGCAGGAGTGTGTTACGGTCTGTTGGCTTTTTGTATATTGAGGTAATAAGACGACCATTATTAATTTCCACCCCCATATCTAGAAACGAGACACACACTGGATCACATTCAACAGAGAATCTCAGATCAGGGTTACATCCATTCAGAAATGAGACAAAGGCCATTACTTCATTTTGATTCCCTTGGAATAAACAAAAAATATCATCTAAATATCTAAACCATTTAAGGATTTTACCGTGGAATGGATTCCTCTCAGGATTAGAGATAAACTGTTTAAAATATAAGGAATAAAATGTTTTTTTTATTATTACTTTTTTTGTTTCTTTAGCCAGAGTGAGTCCATGTGAGGTGAGCAGAGTAAATCAACTAAAAAGCTTGGAAACGACCAAATTCAAAGATTTTGAGAGAGACAAAATATTTTGCAGAAACTAATCAATAAAACTAAAATATAAAAACATGAAATCTGCTTCAGCTGGCTACATAAATTACTGCTGACACCACCGGGAGATTTCTGAGTTTAAAATAAATTCTATTGAGACACAATAATGTTTGTGTGTAAAGAGGAGGCTCCAGCTCAGAGTTGTAGAGGACAAACAAATCTTCATGAGCTTTCTTTGTCCATGCAGCTCTTTATCTCATTCCAACTCCAGTTACTAAACCATCCCAACTAGAGAAAAGCTGTTTTTATTCTGAGACTGCCATGTGAGTTATAGATCAGACAGCAGCATCATTTGGGATCTCATCATCAGTAAAGTAAATGTGATCATGAACATGAGTAATGATGTCATATTTTTCAGTTAAACCACATGATGCTGACTTCAGTGACCTGCTGCAGCATGTTACACACTCAGGATCACCATGGTAACACGATGTGTCCTCCAGAGCAACCAGAGCTGAATCAGGACGTCTGAACAACAGAACTAGAACCTTCACGATGTTGGTATTTACTGCAGGACTGTTCCTTTGCATCTGTTTAATATCATTCATTTATCATCTGAGGTCAAGTTGGGATTAGAATCTTTACTTCAAGACAGAACAAGAAATGAAGAATTATTAATGACAAAATCTCAGCATAAATAAATAAGTGTAGAACAGTAAGTAAACAGTTCCAGGTCACACTGCTGCTACCTCATTCATGTCCATCTTCATGTTCTCAGAGGGACTGATCATGAGTGGTGAGCTGAGCGAGGAGCAGGTTGGTGGAAGCTGCCGGTCCGGTCTGTGATGGAGTCAGAGCTGGTAAGTGGACTGGTGGAGTGCTGCAGCTGGCTGGGTGATGGGGAGGCTATCAGAATAAAATTCATATTAAAGTGATCAGAAATTAATTTATCACGTACCAACGCTAATGCAAGCACTGTAACAACTGGTAGTGACCAGAACTAGGTTTAGGGCCAGAGGTGATCAGGCCTTTCAGGCAGTGGCCCCCTCACTGTGGAACGCTTTACCACCGACCCTGAGCTCTTTAACCTCTGTTGAGTCTTTTAAAAAGCAGCTGAAGACTTCTTTTTACTCAGGCTTTTTATTGAATTTATATTTTGTGTAGCTTTGTTTTTATTCTGTTACACTTTATAGGTTTGTTTCTATTGATTCTATGGTAGGTTTTATTGATTTTACTTCTATGAAACTTTATTTTATGCTTTGTGTTTATTTTGATTTCCTGGTAGCAATTCTCTATGGCATTGTTATGATTGTTGTTTTACTACTTTGTTGTTGTGAAGCACCTTGTGATTCTTTCTGTAACATGTGCTATAGAAATAAACATTACTTACTTTTTCTGAGGTCTCCTGCAGATGTCAAGATTCTGTATGAATGTTATAACTTTTATAGAATCACTGATATAAAATTTTAAAAACCCTCCAAACAAACCATCTATATGTACTGGTGCTCAAGCGTTTGTGGGAGGGTACTTGTTGTGGAGCAAAATGCTGTTTTTCTTAGTTTTTGTCTCTTTATTTCCAAGATGTCCATCATTAGACAGCATATAGATCTGTTTAGCTGTAGTTCTCGATCTCAGCCTGATGAATCTGCTGCTTATTTTACGTTACACATCATGACATGAAGACTGCAGCTTTCTAAAAGACTTGCTTCTCTCTCTAGAACATCCACCACATCTGGGAGCTCCATGAAAGCAGCAGCAGACACCTGGTTCCAGCTGAAAGTGTTGATGTCTTCTTTGGTGGGTTCTGATGTCAGAGAGAGGGATCCTCATGTCCTGAATACGTCTGGAGCCTGTGGAGCTCACTGAAGCAGACGTTCTTCTTTGGGGTCTCGTGCATTTGAGAGTAAAACGTGTCGATCCCCGACTGAAAATGTTTATGCAGATTAAACCTATTGCACACAATTTACTGTTATTGTGACCAATGGCTTTTAATAAATAAATATATGAAAAATGTTTGGTTAGTTGGTTTTGCACAGCTGACTCACACTTATTTTGTCATCTAATAAGGTTTTAACCAGAAACTGTTTTATTTAAATTAACATTTTAATCAATTAGTTACTATTTATACTAGTTGTTTGGCTGGAAGCACCATCAGCAGGGTTACAGATGCATGTATAGATCAGCTGCGTCATTCAGCTCCTTTTCAATCTGACAGCAGACAGACTGAAGATTATATGACTAAATCCTGAAAACAGTAATATCTCATGCTTTGTTAGAGAATGTAGATCTGAAGGTAGCAGGAGCAGAGCTCTGGACCACTGACACCTTTAAGTCTATTAGGACTACAGTATAGCATCCGCTAGCATGCAGAAAACAAAGTTCTCAGATTATAAACCACATCCTTACATTGATGAATGAACTATATATTATATTTTTATACAATTACCGTAAATCCTCTAATACAGGCCCGGGCCTTTATTTTCTCAAGCGCATCCTGGTTCAGGCCTTTATTGGAAGGAGGCCAGAATTAGAGGCAGGCCTCTATTTCAATTTGAGCAAAATAAACTACCAGTAGAATGAATAAAAACAAGATTTTGTGTCTATTTGAGTGGTGACTGAAGTCTCACGTGCAAATCAAAAGTGATGATTGGTGGGTTTCACTCACGTGACCCTGCCACCGCGCTGAACTCAAACAGTGGACAGGAAGTGTTTTGCTCTACTATAAAACACAGCGTGACGGATGAAAGTGAGTGTTCTAAACGAGCTGGCACAGACACGATATCTTCCTTTAGGTTATGACTCATTTAATTTTAAAAGTTGGACTTTTAATACATGCTGGAGGATTTACCCAACGCTGAAGCGATCAACACAACAAACTATCTCATGTGGCAAATCTCATATTACACTGCAAACCAAAAGCCTTTTATGAGTCTGAAAGCCTATTTTATTTCAGGTTGGTTAACAGTTTAGAGATCCGGAGAAGCTTTAAATGACCGTTGTCTTGTTTATGCTCGTGACATGTGCTATTTTGGTTACGTAATTAACTCGTAATGATAGCTAATGCTAACGGTGAGTATGTGCTAGGGTCTACTTATAACTAACGTTTTAAGCCTTTTTAAATCCACATTTTTGGTTCATTTGTTTGATTTTATTAAGGATCGTTTGCGGTCCGCAAATAGCTTTTAGAGTGCTAATGTTTTTAGCAGTTAGCTCAGTGTTGTAAACGTGGCAGGTAAACAGCTTGCAATTTGCGGCGAGGACACGTGAAAACAGTATCAAACTGTTTACCTGCCACGTTACAACACTGAGCTAACTGCTAAAAAAACATTAGCACTCTAAAAGCTATTTGCGGTGAGGACACATGAAAACAGTATCAAACTGTTTACCTGCTGTTTTTGTAGCTGCGTTTCTAAATAACTGTTCAATAAAACGCCATAAAAACCTTTAGTAAGCCATTACCTGTGATGAAGTGATCACTGCAAACCAGCATTTTCTGTTCTGTTTCTGCTCCTCTTGCAGCCGGAGATTATGATCCACTTGTCCGCTGTTACCGTAAAACGTGGTATACGTGCGCCTCGAAAAATCGAGTGAGGGCTCACTTTACCATCGATCTCCGAAACACACACACACACACACACACACACACACACACACACACACACACACGCTGTTTCTAATAGTAGCCCCGGCCACTATTAGAGACCGGCCTGTATTTACCCCCGCTGACAGCGAGACCGGCTAATATAGGAGACCCGGCCGGTAATGGAATACAGGCCAATATTAGAGGATTTACGGTATACTAATTTTTGCTAAGTATGTTCTGTAACTACATGTTTTCTACGTTGTTTGCAGTCTGGCTGCCCTCTAAAATATAAAACTGATAAATGTTCGTGCAGCTCCAAAAGTGAAATGCTTTCATACAATACTGTATTGTATGAAAGCATTTCACTTAATCAGTGTATAATCAACACACATTATTGGCCAATAATCACCCAAAAAAAATCACTGTAGAAATTAGAAAAGGATGCTTTAGCGTCCAGCTCATCCTGACTAGCAGCACTGAGCTGTTTGGAGCTATTCAGGGTTACATGAACGTGGTGTTTGATTGTGACGTCATTTCAGTACGTTTCAACTCAAACCCACAGACTGGATTCGTATCCACAAATTGAATTCGTGTTCACAGCCAGGAACATTTCAAAGTCACAGAAATCTGAGTTGTATTCACAAGAATTTTGACTCACAGCTTTTAGATTCATACTCAAATAAAAAAAATCCTAACCATCACAAGTATGTTTCTTCTTGCACCCACAAATTTTGAATTCATGTTCACAGCCAGAAAAAATTCAAAGTCACAGAAATTTGAGTTGTATTCACAAAGTTTTAACTCACAACTTTTAGATTCGTACTCACATAAAAAAATCCCAACCTTCACAATTTTCAGACTCACAAATATGACAGGAGGATTCTGTGTACAACACTTATTGAAAGACTAATATATGAATACAAATTTTAGAATCCTACACACACCTTTTTGACAGTGATCTTACACCATAAGAAGTTACCTGGTCTCTGGTCTAATGATCTTCTCCTGTTCCCAGGAGAGATCAGGTCAGTGGAGGGCACACCTTTCGACCTCAGAGGGGATGTTCTGATTGGTGCTCGACTGAAAGAGGTTCCTGGTCCAGGGTTTGACCAAAACTTCTGTCTGTCTTCCTCCAGCAATAACTGGAAAGAAAGATATGCTGCAAGGTTGCTACACATGATCGTTTCTAACCCTTCTAAACACTATTTCATATTTACATCATAGATAATGTACATATGTCTGAAAAGAAAACTAATTTTTCATTTCAGAGTGTGTCACTCACTCAGTGGGCGTGTTTTGGAGGTTTTTACCAGCCAACCAGGAGTCCAGTTCTACACTGCCAATTTCCTGGACGGCTCCATGATGGGAAAAGATGGTTCCAGGTATGGAAAGCACAGTGCCTTTTGTCTGGAGACCCAGAACTGGCCTGATGCTGTTAACAAGGTATGTGGTGTGAAAAGAAACTCTCCTCTGTAATATTAGATGGAAAAATATATAATTATGGTAACACTTTACAATAGTGTTCCGAAAATCGGCGTACCTACTGAGTGACTAATGATGAACGAATGAGGATCTAATGATTACATAATGATTACCTAAGCTTCACAACCACCCCACTTTAGATTAATTATCTATTGATTCCTGAATGATTACTTAATGCATAGTTAGTCATGAAATTACTAGATAACTAATGATTACCTAAGCTTCACACCCACTCCATACTGGATTTATTACCTAATGATTCCTTAATGCTTACTTAATGGTTGGTAATTCATAAAATGAATATATACCTAATCAGCCACCAATGATTCAATAATGATTATCAAAGCTTTACACCCAGCCCCAAATTTATTAGCTGATGATTCCTGAATAATTAATGTTTATCAGTCATTATTACAGAATCAGGAATTAATGACTCATCAATAAATGACAATTGGTATTAAACCAGACTTACTGGTAAAAACACCCACCAGTCTTTTTCAGGGACTAATGGGTAGTTATCTAAAGAAAAGGGGAATGAATCATTACCTACTCAGTACTTAAGCATTACTTACTACTTTTGTGGCCCCTATAGTAAAGTGAAGCCTCCTTCCTAGTATCTAATGAGGAACGAATCATTACTTAACCATTACCTACTACTTTTGTGGCCCCTATAGTAAAGTGAAACCTCCTCCCTTCACTTTACTATAGGGGCCACAAAAGTAGTAGGTAATGGTTAATTAATGATTTGTTCCTCATTAGGTACTAACCTAATGAGGAACAAATCATTACTTAACCATTACCTACTACTTTTGTGGCCCCTATAATAAAGTGAAGCCTCCTCCCTAGTACCTAATGAGGAACGAATCATTACTTAACCATTACTTACTACTTTTGTGGCCCCTATAGTAAAGTGAAGCCTCCTCCCTAGTACGTAATGAGGAACGAATCATTACTTAACCATTACTTACTACTTTTGTGGCCCCTATAGTAAAGTGAAGCCTCCTCCCTAGTACCTAATGAGGAACGAATCATTACTTAACCATTACCTAACCATTAACTACCATTTTTTATTATCCAATCTTGACAAATTATTTCTTAAAAATAAAATACAAAAATTAATCAACCATTTGTTAAAATTATAACTTCATGAACATAGCTATCAAATGTCTAAAAACTACTCAGGATAGATGAGAACTTCAGACGTTCTTATTGTAGAAACTGTACAGCTGGGCTGCACAGTGGCGCAGTGGTTAGCGCAGTTGCCTTGCAGCAAGAAGGTTCTGGGTTCACATCCCGGCCTGGGGTCTTTCTGCATGGAGTTTGCATGTTCTCCCTGTGCACGCGTGGGTTCTCTCCGGGTACTCCGGCTTCCTCCCACAGTCCAAAAACATGACTGTCAGGTTGATTGGTCTCTCTAAATTGTCCTTAGGTGTGTGTGTGTGGTTGTTTGTCCTGTGTGTCTCTGTGTTGCCCTGTGATGGACTGGCATCCCGTCCAGGGTGTACCCCGCCTGTTTGCCCGATGACTGCTGGAGATAGGCACCAGCCCCCCGCGACCCTGCTCGGATAAGCGGTTACAGAGAATGGATGGATGGAAACTGTACAGCTTCATTCACACACACACACACACACACACACACACACACACACACACACACACACAAGTCATGAAGCATAAGTCCAAGAGGACCATTTCTGTGGGTTTTTGCCAGTCACTGAAGTCCATTGTATTGTGGCAAGATGTTTAGGAGGATTTAGGGTCAGTGGTGAGGTACCGGTCCCCACTCCAGCTCGGTAGGTGGCGGTAATGCAGCTCATGTTGTTTCCAGGCTGCCATAAAAACCCCAATAGAAGAAGGAGAATTCGAATGAGTGCAAAAAAACATAATCAAAATACAAAATTTATAATACAAAGCACTCTTCTAGTAGTCCATTAGCACTTTACAAGTCCCCCTATTTCCAGACCGGAATGATGAACAGCCTCCATAGTTCGCTGAGTTAGCTAAACCAGAACAGCTATTTTATTAGCAAACGCTAACTATTCAGTGCTAAACCACGTTTAAGGGCAAAAAGGTAGTAGGTAATGGTTAAGTAATGATTCGTTCCTCATTAGGTACTAGGGAGGAGGCTTCACTTTACTATAGGGGCCACAAAAGTAGTAGGTAATGGTTAAGTAATGATTCATTCCTCATTAGGTACAAGGGAGGAGGTTTCACTTTACTATAGGGGCCACAAAAGTAATAAGTAATGGTTAAGAAATGATTAGTTCCTCATTAGGTACTAGGGAGGAGGCTTCACTTTACTATAGGGGCCGCAAAAGTAGTAGGTAATGGTTAAGTAATGATTCGTTCCTCATTAGGTACTAGGGAGGAAGCTTCACTTTACTATAGGGGCCACAAAAGTAGTAGGTAATGGTTAAGTAATGATTTGTTCCTCATTAGGTCCTAGGGAGGAGGCTTCACTTTACTATAGGGGCCACAAAAGTAGTAGGTAATGGTTAAGTAATGATTCGTTCCTCATTAGGTACTAGGGAGGAGGCTTCACTTTACTATAGGGGCCACAAAAGTAGTAAGTAATGGTTAAGTAATGATTCATTCCTCATTAGGTCCTAGGGAGGAGGCTTCACTTTACTATAGGGGCCACAGAAGTAGTAGGTAATGGTTAAGTAATGATTCATTCCTCATTAGGTCCTAGGGAGGAGGCTTCACTTTACTATAGGGGCCACAAAAGTAGTAAGTAATGGTTAAGTAATGATTCGTTCCTCATTAGGTACTAGGGAGGAGGCTTCACTTTACTATAGGGGCCACAAAAGTAGTAAGTAATGGTTAAGTAATGATTCGTTCCTCATTAGGTACTAGGGAGGAGGCTTCACTTTACTATAGGGGCCACAAAAGTAGTAGGTAATGGTTAAGTAATGATTCATTCCTCATTAGGTCCTAGGGAGGAGGCTTCACTTTACTATAGGGGCCACAAAAGTAATAAGTAATGGTTAAGTAATGATTAGTTCCTCATTAGGTACTAGGGAGGAGGCTTCACTTTACTATAGGGGCCACAAAAGTAGTAGGTAATGGTTAAGTAATGATTCGTTCCTCATTAGGTACTAGGGAGGAGGCTTCACTTTACTATAGGGGCCACAAAAGTAGTAAGTAATGGTTAAGTAATGATTCATTCCTCATTAGGTCCTAGGGAGGAGGCTTCACTTTACTATAGGGGCCACAGAAGTAGTAGGTAATGGTTAAGTAATGATTCATTCCTCATTAGGTCCTAGGGAGGAGGCTTCACTTTACTATAGGGGCCACAAAAGTAGTANGTTCGCGGCCATAGATATCATATATCACTAGATGCCTTAGCCGCGCTGTTCGTCGATTGGACGGACGTCCCTACGCGGCGGCCATCTTACCTCGGACAGCTGCCCCCTTTCGTAACATTGGTGTCAATGGTGAATGTACTATTTAAATAACTCTAACTTGCTCAATTTTCAACCGAATTTCAAACGGTTTGGTTTGTTATAAACGCCAGAGATGTGGCTGTACAATTATGACGGATTTGGCCCGTTAATTTAAAAATGTTAAAGTATGTCCTATCAAGCCTATGTGCTATAAGGTTTGTAATAATGCAACCGGCTTGTAAATCCGTTCATTTTTAATCGAGTTAAGAGTGTTTTTGTTTAAGTTGTTCACTCACCTTCCATCTGCTACCATTGAGAACGGAACGTAAGCTGTCCGAGGTAAGATGGCCGCCGTGTAGGGACGCTGTCGACTCCCAGTTAAGGCATCTAGTGTTTATATGATATCTATNCTAGGGAGGAGGCTTCACTTTACTATAGGGGCCACAAAAGTAGTAGGTAATGGTTAAGTAATGATTCGTTCCTCATTAGGTACTAGGGAGGAGGCTTCACTTTACTATAGGGGCCACAAAAGTAGTAAGTAATGGTTAAGTAATGATTCATTCCTCATTAGGTCCTAGGGAGGAGGCTTCACTTTACTATAGGGGCCACAGAAGTAGTAGGTAATGGTTAAGTAATGATTCATTCCTCATTAGGTCCTAGGGAGGAGGCTTCACTTTACTATAGGGGCCACAAAAGTAGTAGGTAATGGTTAAGTAATGATTCGTTCCTCATTAGGTACTAGGGAGGAGGCTTCACTTTACTATAGGGGCCACAAAAGTAGTAAGTAATGGTTAAGTAATGATTCATTCCTCATTAGGTCCTAGGGAGGAGGCTTCACTTTACTATAGGGGCCACAAAAGTAGTAGGTAATGGTTAAGTAATGATTCGTTCCTCATTAGGTACTAGGGAGGAGGCTTCACTTTACTATAGGTGCCACAAAAGTAGTAAGTAATGCTTAAGTACTGAGTAGGTAATTATTTGTTCCCCTCTTCTTTAGATAACTACCCATTAGTCCCTGAAAAAGACTGGTGGGTGTTTTTACCAGTAAGTCTGGTTTAATACCAATTGTCATTTATTGACGAGTCATTAATTCCTGATTCTGTAATAATGACTGATAAACATTAAGTAATTATTCAGGAATCATCAGCTAATAATTTTGGGGCTGGGTGTAAAGCTTTGATAATCATTATTGAATCATTGGTGGCTGATTAGGTATATATTCATTTTATGAATTACCAACCATTAAGTAAGCATTAAGGAATCATTAGCTAATAAATCCACTATGGAGTGGGTGTGAAGCTTAAGTAATCATTAGTTATCTAGTCATTTCATGAGAAACTATGCATTAAGTAATCATTCAGGAATCAATAGATAATTAATCTAAAGTGGGGTGGTTGTGAAGCTTAGGTAATCATTATGTAATCATTAGATCCTCATTCGTTCATCATTAGTTACTCAGTAGGTACGCCGATTTTCGGAACACTATTGTATAGTGTTACCATAATTATAATGTCTGTTTCAAATGAAGGATGTAAATGGTTAAATAATACACTAATGATATTATTAAAAAATAATACTGACTTTAAGAAATTATGATAAATCAGCAGCATATTTTTTAACAAGCAATAAAATATTTTTGTCACAGATTTTGCAACTTTTCCTGTTTTACATCACATTAAATGACTCCTAGCTTCACCCAATGAGCCACAGCTCAGGGTTATTGTAATGAAACAGCATGTGTTTTTTTAGTTAAAGCTACATGGCAGATCTGCAAAACAAGCTAGCTTAAAACATTTTCCATGCCTCTTAACAACATTCAAACATATTATAGCTGTAAATATTATGTGGAGATAAAACATTAGAATAATAATAATGAATGAACTGGTTCTCTCATGTGTCTAAATACCTCAGTGTGAAACCACTGGACCACCCGGTTGTTGGTCTCACCGAACCGCCGCACTTCCCTGGGTCCTCCACTCATTCCACACTCACGTATTTAGCAACAGAACACCACTGGTGTGAGATGTTCAGCAGAACACCGCTGGTGTGAGAGGTTCCACAGAACACCGCTGGTGTGAGAGGTTCCACAGAACACCGCTGGTGTGAGAGGTTCCACAGAACACCGCTGGTGTGAGAGGTTCCACAGAACACCGCTGGTGTGAGAGGTTCAGCAGAACACCACTGGTGTGAGAGGTTCCACAGAACACCGCTGGTGTGAGAGGTTCAGCAGAACACCACTGGTGTGAGAGGTTCCACAGAACACCGCTGGTGTGAGAGGTTCAGCAGAACACCGCTGGTGTGAGAGGTTCAGCAGAACACCGCTGGTGTGAGAGGTTCAGCAGAACACCTCTGGTGTGAGAGGTTCAGCAGAACACCGCTGGTGTGAGAGGTTCAGCAGAACACCTCTGGTGTGAGAGGTTCAGCAGAACATCGCTGGTGTGCTATCTCGTTTCCTCTGGTGATGTGTGCATTCCCACATCCGGGAGGCGTGGCCTGAGGTTGATAGCTGACTGGAGGGGTGAGAGTTCTGTAACTGTATTTGTGTTTAGGGTTAGTTTTTTCAGATTTGCTGTTGCAGTTTTAAAGCCCCAGGACTCATTTACACATCTACAGCTAGTTACAGATACTGAATACTCTACAACTCCCGACTCACCCTTACTCCTCATGTGTAGTGGCTCTTTTTCACCTCCAGCTCAGGACTTCCAGAGACCTGGGAGCTTGAGGGTTCTTCCCAGTATCTTAGCTGTTCCTAGAACAGATCTTCTGGACAAAGATCTTCTGAGGTTGTTTCTGGGATCTGTTGTAGCCACTCACAGTTTTAGAGTTAGTTGGTACTATTGATATTTTGACTTCCTACCTACCTGGGGAAAGGGGGTTTGACCCCAGAATTGTTTTAGGAGCAGATTGCAGGCTAATTTTTTTTCTAATTCATATAAAAAGCTGTCCAAAAAATACTATTTGAAACGTTTATTGTAGGTATTTAGTTTTAAAATACATAACAGCACAGTTTTGTGAGTCAAAAGTGTCCCTTTTCAGCAAAGCTTCTAAAAACGCTCTTTTTTCTAAATCTTAGCCTCTGATGTAACTAGAGGGAGTTCTAAGCTAGCTTCTGTCTCAGCTCAGTGTGGAGAGTGGGGAGTTTTAGGGTAGAGAGGTTGTGTTATCGAGTCAGTGACTACGTTTACATGCAGCCAATAACCTGTTCAAAACCAGGTTATTTGCAATAACCCGGTTCCGCAGGCCACGTAAACACCAGCAAAAACCGGGTTATTACCCTTGGGGTAACCCTTTTCTAACCCAAATATCAGGTCATGTAAACGCGTATTGGCAAGGGCGTCAGTTTGATTTTAGAATAGCTGGGGACAATAACGTTACACTTGAATGGGGTTTAAGGATTGGTAGGGACAATCATTAAATAGGCTAAACGTATTTAATTATTCATGGGTTTTACTCCAATATGCACCGTAGTTTATTAACAGTTGTTAAAAATCGTATGTTCATTAGTGATGGGACGAGCAACACCGATGCGTCGGCGCATATATCTAGCTGTATCTAGAGCGAGACCCCTGTGTCGGTGCGCGCATCATTTAGGAAGTAGTCACGTGACCAACACAGCTGCTGTTTCACTCAGTGAAGCGCCGAACCGTGTTTAAATGGAGGAGTCTCCATCTATCAACGGGATGAGTTTCTGCCAAAAGTACATCTTTTGAAGCAAATGATTCTACTGTTACATCATGGAGTCAGAAAGAAAAAGGAAGCCCAGGTAGCAAAATTGGTCTGGGCCAGATGTGGCCCACATCTGGCACTTACATCTGGCCAACATACCGCAATGAATGAGGGGCCCCCACTGGCCCAGGCCAGTTTGCCAGAGGTGGGCCATGTATGGCCCATAGCCGTTCCAGCACTGGGCCAGTTGTGGTAACCTGCACTGGCCCACACCAGGCCCAGCTCAGGCAGGGGCGGCTCGGACTCGGCAAACCAGATGTGGGCCAGTGGTGGGCCGTCATTCATTGCGGTATGTGAGCCAGATCTGCCATGGGTGCCGGATGTGGGCCATACCTGCTGAACTGCTTATTGCTCAGTCACAAATTTAGACAATAAATAAAACAATTACACTTCAAATATATACAATAACTGCTCAATCAATAAAAGGAGACCATGCTTAAGCTTTACAAACATTTGTAATTTCAAAAACAGCTGGAAATTCACAAATTGAGGAAACTATAGGTCATGTTTACATATAATTCCATTCAAGTTGTTACAATAATGTGGTAGAGGAAGTTCTTTAAAAATACATTTCCAAATTGAAACTTCATAAATGCAGAGATCAGTAAAGGAATGAAGATACACAGTAAATTTAGTTCACAGCAAAGATGTTTGCTTCAGTTTAATTTGCAGTTTATAAAACTACAAGAACCCACCATCACACAATTAGTCCAGAGGGGAAAGGAGAGCAATAGGAGCACATGAAGCTGGGTTTTAGTTTCTGCATCGTTTAGAAACAGTTGTGATTAAAGGTTTTCATATTGGAGAATTTTGTACAACACTACAATGATAAAATAAACTGTGTGTTATTTATCATGATATTGATCAAACATGGTTATTGAGAACAAAAATATTTAATTAAAAAGGAGATTTAATTAATTATTAAACACTCAAAAGTATCAAAAATAGGTACCGTTAAGTACCGGTATCGATTCATAGGTACC
>SSNS01000467.1:387510-416246 GCA_006937985.1 Aphyosemion australe
TACACAATATTTAAATAGAAATACAAGAAAATTGTTTATTTATTTATTAGCCTATTTGAGTTATCAGACCTCCAACTTGGTGTCTTTAATTGTATTTTTTTGGCCAGTTTTAAATGCAGCAATGTTTTTCCACAGACCTGCTGTGTTGTGAGTTTCGTGAGCCCACAGAGTTTATATAAATAACTTAGTTCTGCTCTTGAGTATCAACAGTGATGCTTATATACCTTTAGAAACTTTTATGCTGTTGGTTTAAAAAGCAGGAATGTGATCCGTTATTAGGAACCAGGCAGCAGAGAACGTAATTGACTTTAAAACATTCATCTTAAACGTGTTAAAAACCGTCAATTCTTTCATTTATCTGCCCAAAATCATGGCTTTTTCACTGATAAGAAACGTGTTAATAACGCAAAAATATTTTAATGTAGCCTCGTCGCTCTTAGTTCTAATCATTTGCTTCCTCAATGAGCGGCTGAGCGCTACGCGCTCCCGCGGCAGAGCAGTGCAGAGCAGGGGGGCAACCAGTACCGCGGGAAGTAGGGGTGCTGGAGGGGCTGCAGCACCCCCTGCTGGTGACCTCAAATATTTATTTACCACTATGGCAAAAAAGTAGCCTAGTGAACTAGACCAATTCTTGCTTTGCAGAGTTTGGTCTAGGCACGCTTCATTGGAACCCTCGCAGCCCAAACCACTGCTGTGTCTATCCAATCACAACTCGCTATAGTTTTGGTTGGGCCAATCACAGCGCTCTATATCATGGGCCAATCACAGAGCGGGAGTAGCCGATGACGTCAGCGCTGCGGCCGCGAACGCCGCGAACCCAAGCAACATGGCGGCAACTCGGAAAACACGTTCGTTTGAAACGGCTTTGTCATCAACATTGGATTATTTAGACTCCAACGTGCGTAAGTCTGTCTGCTATACTTAGCGGCTTCTTATTTTTATCAAACAAAGTAGTGCAATGTTCCAGTACACCTGATATTCGCGTGTTTTTCATACAAAAACGACAGAAATCATTGAAGCTAGACGCTATTAAAGCCTCCCGCTTTTCCGCCGCCGTGATTACGTCATGTTGTTCGTCACTCTGATTGGTCCTAGCGCTATCCAATTGCGTGCTGACATTTTGAAAGACAACCGTAGATCCCGCCTCACGACTGAGNTGTAATCATAGATTTAGTTAGTCTTATTGCCGTTTAGTTTTAAGAGATTATGAGAGAACCAGGTTTTTATTTCGTTCAGACATTTGGTCAGTCAAGCGATGGGCAGACAGTCATTTGGGGAAGATGATAGATATAGCTGGGTGTCGTCAGCGTAACAGTGGAAAGTGATGTTATGTTTCTTAAGAATATCCCCAAGAGGGAGAATATAAATAATAAACAACAAAGGGCCCAGGACTGAGCCTTGTGGGACCCCGCTGGAAACTGATGTGGAACGTGAATTAGATGACTTAATTTTAACAAAGTGCGAGCGATCCGATAAGTATGAGGTGAACCAAGACAGAGCAACACCATGGACTCCTATAGAGAAGAGACGCTGTAGAAGAATTGAATGAGAAATGGTATCGAATGCAGCTGATAAATCAAGAAGAATTAATAAACTAATTAAACCAGAGCCCCTGTGCTAGCTTCTCTTCACTGGATTCCAGTTGTTTTTAGAATTAAGTTTAAGATTCTTGTGCTGACCTATAAATCTATGAATGGGTTGGCACCTGCCTACCTCTCCGACATTCTCCTGCCATTTGAGCCACCACGTCTGCTGAGGTCGGCTGACCAGCAGAAGTTGGTGGTTCCGAAGACAAGGTTGAGGCGGAGAGGTGATAGGTCTTTTGCTGTGGTGGCTCCGCGCCTTTGGAATCAGCTGCCGGGCAATATTAGGCAAGCCTCCTCGCTTGGAGTTTTTAAGACGTTCTTAAGACGCACTTCTATGCACTCGCGTTTAACATTACCTGATTGTTGTACATCTGCTCATTTTTTACATTTTTTAAATGTTTTATTACTTTTATTTTTTTAGGATATATTTTACTGTGACGTGTTTTTAATGTTTTATTGATGTTTGTTATATTGTACAGCACTTTGGTCGACAGTGTTGTGTAGAAAGTGCTATAGAAATAAAATTGGATTGGATTGGAATTGGAGAGTCGGTTGCCATTAATAGATCATTGTGATTTTCACCATTGCAGTTTTGGTGCTGTGATTTTTACGGTATCCAGACTGAAAAAGTTCGTATAGGTCATTATTGAGTTGTATCAATACAGCTGAAAGTGATTAACAATGCCCTCAGCTGCTAGCCTGGCAAGCCATCCTATATATGTGAATATATAGTCTGGCCACGAACCATTGACGGCTCTCAGTCGTGAGGCGGGATCTACGGTTGTCTTTCAAAATGTCAGCACGCAATTGGATAGCGCTAGGACCAATCAGAGTGACGAACAACATGACGTAATCACGGCGGCGGAAAAGCGGGAGGCTTTAATAGCGTCTAGCTTCAATGATTTCTGTCGTTTTTGTATGAAAAACACGCGAATATCAGGTGTACTGGAACATTGCACTACTTTGTTTGATAAAAATAAGAAGCCGCTAAGTATAGCAGACAGACTTACGCACGTTGGAGTCTAAATAATCCAATGTTGATGACAAAGCCGTTTCAAACGAACGTGTTTTCCGAGTTGCCGCCATGTTGCTTGGGTTCGCGGCGTTCGCGGCCGCAGCGCTGACGTCATCGGCTACTCCCGCTCTGTGATTGGCCCATGATATAGAGCGCTGTGATTGGCCCAACCAAAACTATAGCGAGTTGTGATTGGATAGACACAGCAGTGGTTTGGGCTGCGAGGGTTCCAATGAAGCGTGCCTAGACCAAACTCTGCAAAGCAAGAATTGGTCTAGTTCACTAGGCTACTCAGCTGCTTAATCAACCAGAAAATTATCAGACAGGTTTAATTTATTTCATGCCAGGCCCAATAAAAAAAGTGTTCCTTTAATTTTTGTGAGCAGTGTATATTGATTGTTTGACCTCCTTTGATTCAGTATATTTATGATTTTCTTTCCTTAACAGAATGGACACTTTGGGAGCATTCAGTCTATTCTACACAATATTTAAATAGAAATACAAGAAAATTGTTTATTTATTTATTAGCCTATTTGAGTTATCAGACCTCCAACTTGGTGTCTTTAATTGTATTTTTTTGGCCAGTTTTAAATGCAGCAATGTTTTTCCACAGACCTGCTGTGTTGTGAGTTTCGTGAGCCCACAGAGTTTATATAAATAACTTAGTTCTGCTCTTGAGTATCAACAGTGATGCTTATATACCTTTAGAAACTTTTATGCTGTTGGTTTAAAAAGCAGGAATGTGATCCGTTATTAGGAACCAGGCAGCAGAGAACGTAATTGACTTTAAAACATTCATCTTAAACGTGTTAAAAACCGTCAATTCTTTCATTTATCTGCCCAAAATCATGGCTTTTTCACTGATAAGAAACGTGTTAATAACGCAAAAATATTTTAATGTAGCCTCGTCGCTCTTAGTTCTAATCATTTGCTTCCTCAATGAGCGGCTGAGCGCTACGCGCTCCCGCGGCAGAGCAGTGCAGAGCAGGGGGGCAACCAGTACCGCGGGAAGTAGGGGTGCTGGAGGGGCTGCAGCACCCCCTGCTGGTGACCTCAAATATTTATTTACCACTATGGCAAAAAAGTAGCCTAGTGAACTAGACCAATTCTTGCTTTGCAGAGTTTGGTCTAGGCACGCTTCATTGGAACCCTCGCAGCCCAAACCACTGCTGTGTCTATCCAATCACAACTCGCTATAGTTTTGGTTGGGCCAATCACAGCGCTCTATATCATGGGCCAATCACAGAGCGGGAGTAGCCGATGACGTCAGCGCTGCGGCCGCAAACATAGATATCATATAAACACTAGATGCCTTAACTGGGAGTCGACAGCGCCCCTACACGGCGGCCATCCTACCTCGGACAGCTTACGTTCCGTTCTCAATGGTAGCAGATGGAAGGTGAGTGAACAACTTAAACAAAAACACTCTTAACTCGATTAAAAATGAACGGATTTACAAGCCGGTTGCATTATTACAAACCTTATAGCACATAGGCTTGATAGGACATACTTTAACATTTTTAAATTAACGGGCCAAATCCGTCATAATTGTACAGCCACATCTCTGGCGTTTATAACAAACCAAACCGTTTGAAATTCGGTTGAAAATTGAGCAAGTTAGAGTTATTTAAATAGTACATTCACCATTGACACCAATGTTACGAAAGGGGGCAGCTGTCCGAGGTAAGATGGCCGCCGCGTAGGGACGTCTGTCCAATCGACGAACAGCGCGGCTAAGGCATCTAGTGATATATGATATCTATGGCCGCGAACCCAAGCAACATGGCGGCAACTCGGAAAACACGTTCGTTTGAAACGGCTTTGTCATCAACATTGGATTATTTAGACTCCAACGTGCGTAAGTCTGTCGGCTATACTTAGCGGCTTCTTATTTTTATCAAACAAAGTAGTGCAATGTCCCAGTACACCTGATATTCACATGTTTTTATACAAAAACGACAGAAATCATTGAAACTAGACGCTATTAAAGCCTCCCGCTTTTCCGTCGCCGTGATTACGTCATATTGTTCGTCACTCTGATTGGTCATAGCGCTATCCAATTGCGTGCTGACATTTTGAAAGACAACCGTAGATCCCGCCTCACGACTGAGAGCCGTCAGTGGTTCGTGGCCAGACTATATATACACATATATAGGATGGCTTGCCAGGCTAGCAAAAAAGCGGATTTTAGACTTTTTTGGGAAGCCTCGAGAAAACAAAAGGAGATGCAGCAACAGTGAGTTCTGGGGTATATTGTCATGTATCCGGTCCAAGATAGTGCAGTGACAGTTTATTTGCAGTTTATTTTGTGCTTTTTATTGTATTTCAGAGACTTTTTAACACGAACAAACTTGTCCCTTATTCTCCTCCACCTCTTCGTGCACTCACCACCTCTAAACCCACGTTTACCATCATTTCTGTCCATGAATAAAACGCTTGTTGCATGTCTTTATAGTCCTCCAGCCACGGGACCACACTGTGAGAACTCCAGAAAGGTGCCACACTGAACGGCGCAACCTGTCAGTGAGCCAGACTGCACGACGTCTCGCTCCAGGAGGACATGCTACGTCACGAGCGCACCCCCCAAAAAGCATACGTTACAGATAAGCAATACAACGCTAAAAAGAGAAAAAAGCGCCACAGTAAACACTTTTTAGTGTCAGCTCATGACCCAGCTCATCTTCCTCAAAGAGGAAGAATTGATCCGCTTTGGCCTCAGACTCCAGCTGCGCGTTTCCTTTTCCCGTCTTCCAGCTAAACAGCTGATCTGTCTGGTGGACATCCATCCTTCTCATCCTCCTTTATCCATAAAAACCACTAAACTACTGAGAAGTAACTATCTATCTGCCACAGAACGCTCCAATATCTAAAGTTTTGCCGTCTGTCTCAGTGACAGCGCATCAGCGCACCTTTTGACCCCTGCTGTCAGATCACGCAGCAGCCACCCTCTGTCCCTCAGCAACAAAACGCTACTGAACCCATTCTTAGTTTAATTATTTTAGTATAACTCCGGTTTTATTTGGGCTATTAACAAAAATAAAAACTGGTGTGTAGTTTATAATCCGCATTTTAAACATACCGTAAATTGAAACCAAAGACTGTATATATAAGATTTGAAACGGAAACTCAGAGAGGCGGAGTCTTGCTGCTGCGGCGTCTCAAAGGTGTGTTTTCATTGGTCAACTGCAGACGGGATTCGTAGGTTTTCGAGCAGTGCTGAAGAGTTGGAGTGTGTCTTCTTTCTAATAATGAGACTCGTATCAATGCATATACTACACGTAGGCTATGATTCACCTGGACATAACGAGTTGAGCGCAGCTGAGCTTTTTTTTTTTTCAGCACCCCCTGCTGAAAATATGTTCCCGCGGCTATGGGGGCAACTTCACTCCTCTGCTGAAGCTGGTCTGCTGAGCAGAATGCTGCTGCCACTGGAACACAGACGGCAGCAGCGGGGTTACTAAGGCAGACATTTGCATTGTTGTCCGGGTGGAAATCGGGAGAAATTCGAGAGAGTGGTGGAGATTTTCAGGAGCGGTGCTGAAATTTGGGATTCTCCTGGAAAAATCGGGAGGGTTGGCAAGTATGACTCATGGAGGTCTGCGCTGACCTCCAGAGACCCGTGGCGGGTTTAAAAAATTAACTGCAGCTTCTAGAGCCCCAATCGGCGTTGGAACCAGGTCAGAACCGCCTCCCTGACCCCCAGAAGAGGATGGGTGACTTTTAAAAATACCACTGGGCCAGTCGAGCTGGTTTCTGGGTCGGATCCAGATCACAGCATCCCGCAGGAGCTCCAGAACCGGATGACCGGGGTCTTTCTCTCTCTCTAAAGTGCTAAACTGCGCTACGTGAACAGATATTATCGAGTATGAGACCGCTGACAGACGCTCATTAGTTTATTATTGTCAAGTATTAATGTTATATTAACTGACCGATGCTATTTTAATTGTCTGCTACATGATAGTAATTTGTACAATATTGTGATGTTAGCACACGAGTTTAAGCTAACATCGTTAACTCACCAAGACACCTGCTGCTCCCCGCTGTTCCTCCTCACATCACAGCTCAATCTCTCTGCTTTGGCCGATCGTTTCTCCCTCTGGCTTGTCTCTGCTCTCTGAGACGTGCAGCAGAGTCATAACTTTATGGTTTTTGTCCACCATAAGTATAATTATAAACGTTTAAAGTTCCCTCTGTGTCAGAGCTGCATTAGAATCCATACTTGTCTCTGGATTAAGCTAACAGGACTCCCTCTGCTGACGTCACTTGATTTGGCAGAAAAAAACATTTCTCACAAAAATGACCCTAAAAGCCTAATAATTTATGTATGTGTAAAAAGTGTTTTAAAACAAGTTTCTATTATGTTTATCTAAACATTGGTTAATGGGAGTCTCTAACTTGCAGTTTGCTCTTTAATCAAATGACTGAAAAATACCTGCATGAAGTCATAAAACATCCTGAATAAACAAGCTTGATAATTTAAATATTTTTTAATAGATGTAATTTTAAGCCCAAGCAGCTATTAGTGCTAAATAAACTTAGTGGGAAACATTTGGTTTGATCTGACTCATAAAATCATCTTTGTGTTTCAGGCTTCTTTCCCCGATTGTCTTCTGCGTCCTGGTGAGAAGTACCATCATGTCACTCGTTTCACCTTCACCACAGTCTGATAAAACACCGGCTCTACTAATTAGGACAGACTGGTTTTACTTTGAAGTTGGACCAAATAAACTTTCACCTGTCTTTTTCAGTTTACAGTAAAACAATGGAGTACTTGGATATTTATTCTTGCTGTACTAAATGCTGAATCACTGCAGACCAGTCAGAATCATCCATAGTGGTCTGACAGCAGCTGGTAAAACCTGCTCAGGGACTAATCCAAGCTCTGTACCTAAACTACCCAAATGACCTGCATCCCAGCACAATCAAGCATGCTTCATCCATTTAAGAGTTGTATTATGTCCTGTTTATTAGTTGAATAAAAGTAAACAATGATGCTTTCAGCGTATTTTTACTTCAATTCAACTGACTTATCACAACTGACTGTTTCATTTCAGAACTATTTTACTACTTTAACTATTTTAACAGAAACAGTTTTCATAACAGTTCTATGGTCTATACAAAACATGAAGTTCTTCACAAAGTCAGGATCACATAAAGCTTTTTTTTCTTGACAGTTTTGAGACTTTCCAGAATTTTCCACTTTTTTCTCTGTGGGTGTTTCTCAATCTCAAGGAACCTCGCCTTGATGTCTTGTTCCCGCCCCGGTTGCCTAGGAGATACGTCATCAGGAGCCGCCAAGGCGTGTTCCAATCGGTTCCAATGTTCATGTGCTTCCAAGGCATCTGTCCTCCGTTTGTTAGCTGTTTAGCTAATTTAGCAAGGATACATGAGAGGTGCCTTGTTGCCTTCTCTTGGTCAAAAATTTCCCAGAATGCAGCGCAGTATTTTTAAACAGATGTGATCAGGAGCCGGCAGCGGCTACTTCGAGGGCAAATTTCCACTTTAAATGTGACGTCATCGGCTACTTCCACTCTGTGATTGGCCCAAAATATAGAGCGCTGTGATTGGCCCAACCAAAACTATAGCAAGCTGTGATTGGACAGCCACAGGCTGCGAGGGTTCCTATGAAGCGTGCCTAGACCAAACTCTGCAAAGCAAGAATTTGGTCTAGTTCACTAGGCTAGATTTGGTGGCTAGCAGGTTCTAACTCACTTACACATTTGATTTAACCAACATATACACAATTAAAAAAGTAAAAGGCTCGATATTTGAAACTTAATATTACTTTGATGGGAGGGACATCAACAGGGCGCGTAAGCAGGGGGTGGGCTCTGGCCGGCCACGGTCACGTGGGACAAGTCTGTTTCATTTAACAATTTTCTTTGACCAAGGAAGGACAGCGTCCTCGTAAGCAAGGCGTCTGGCCTGGCAAGGCAAGGCGAGGTTCCTTGAGATTGAGAAACACCCTGTGTCCTTTCTGGCAGTAAAAGCAATCAGAATAGTTGTCTGAATGCCAAAAACATGTCTTACAGAATTACTCTCACAAGTTTTGCATTATAGCTTCCACTAAAATGCTCCACCTGATATTAAAAACTGTGCTTTTGGTTTGATTTTAATCCAACCAACACGGAAATGAAAGAGACATCAGGAAGAAGAAGGAAGAGAGATTAGGGGAAAAGTTAACAAAAAGATAGAACACAAGAGGTACAAGGAATCTGCAGGAGGAGAGAAAAGCCAAACACAACCACAAAACAAAACCGTTGGACCCGCCATGGTTTACCACTAGATGGGGTAAAAGAGTAAAATCTAAAAAACAGCTAAACGAAAAATAAAAGTGAAAGACTGTTAGAATCCCACAATCACTAGTGATTGTAAAGAATGAAGTCATAACTATGAACTGATGAACAAGTGTGACTGAATGAACATGAATCATATTTTAAGCAGAGTGAGGGTTAGACTTGGGTAGAATAGGGTTTGGTTGTGATTTGGTGCTTTATAAATAAATCAGAAATCATTCTAAAGACATCGTACAACAATGACTCCTCACTGTTTATTCAAGACTGGTACATTTCTCACATGATTATTTCTAAATGAATGTAATTAATTACAGTTATTGGTTATATAGGAGGAGGTCCCATCACCGCTCAGAGATCTGTAGTAGACCCCCTATGTGCCTGGTGAGTAAAGCCAGCCAGATCTGAAACCAAAAGGAATCTTTCTTTTATATTTCTACCATGAACACAAACATGAATGACTAAATTAAACAGCTAAACTTTGCAAAGGCAAAACTGAAAAGAGAGAAGCTAGTGGATCTGCAGCAATCCTTGCACTTGCCACAGTATTATTAGGCTCATGGCTCCCCTGAATACATACAAAGACTGTAAATGAACGGGGCTATAGAAGGTATTTTCTGGTCCGCTGTGCCTTACGCCCTGAATCACACATATGTTGTACTTCAACTTAAATGATAAATAATTATGTGTGTTTCAACTATGTCACATCATCTGAGATTTATTAGCTTGTAAAAATTGGTAAATGACTACAAATCAGAAGCTGCATACATGACGTCACAACAGAACCTCTTTTCCTCCAGCGTAGCTGCTACTCACCACATGACCAGATAAAGAGTGGTTTTCTCCACCTGTAATGCTCCTTCTGTTGTCTGGTAGAAGGATGTGAAGCTCGCTAAACTCAGATGTTTTTCTTCTCCTTGTTCTACTCATCTGGTTAGATGACATCAATTTGATGAGACAAGCATTTGTAGTCCGTTACGTCTTTTCAAGCAAAACCTAAAAAACTTCTGCCACCTGTTGAAAATCAGCACTTTCTTGGCATCAAAATGTGTCGTTAAATTTCACGGACATCACGTTAAATCCATGACATGTCAAACGGGATCAGAAAATAACTTTTATCGGCCCAGACTCCCGTTTATTTCTCTTAACCTTTGGGGACCCATGGTCCTGTAGTAGACGGGTGTGACTTCCTATAAAACTACTTTTTATACATTTGTTATACAACTTACAATAAATGAACACATTAATTTGTTTGTTTACCTTAAAAATAAACATACATCAGTAGTAAATAATTCATAAAAAACTGACCTAACTTTATATACTATATGACCTAACACTCAACATAAAAAATAAAGATAAAATAGCTTTGAAATCAGTATCACAGCAAAATAGATCCCTGAAATAAACAAACACATTTTCTACCCATCTGTTCCCAAAACCAGCCTGATGCTGTTTAGGATACCTGGGAGCCTTCACTCACCTCTTATAGAGTAAATCACCACATTATATATATATATATATATATATATATATATATATATATATATACTGCCTATAAATACATGTATATATCTTTAATAAAAACGTATCTAATGTACAGTGCAGAAGTAAATAATGAGATGTAATTGTAGTTGCAGTGTTTGAATAACTTGTTGCAGGATTGATTTTTCAGTGTAATATTGATTAGAAGGACATGATTATTTATAAATGAAATTGTAATTTTGTTGATTAAAAGAAAAGTCAGATAGAAACAGCTCTGGTTACATCCGGATAACAAAGCCTCACTGAAGCTGTACCAGTTTGAGCCTTTTTAATTAATCTCATCTAAAACTGGTTCCAATCATATCATCAAACATGACTCAACAATATTTCCACCACTATTATGCAGCTGAAGAGCAAAACATCGATTCTTCTTTTAAGAAAGCAAAGTAGCAGAAGTGACATCCAGCTGTGATCCGTTTTCTCTGGACAACATGCCTGCATTTAGCGTTCATTCATTCAAAACATGTCACATAGGCTGGTAGTTTGTGTATCCTAGCAATAAAAGCATTTAAACATTTGATTGAATAAACTGGATGGAATTTCTTTGTTGATGCAGAGTGTTGGTTTGGCTCAGTGGAGTCCAGTCCTGGTCCTGAAAATAGAACAGAATAGACTTTATTAATCCCACAGTGGGGAAATTTACTCGTTACAGCAGCCCATACACTTAGAGGATAGGAAGAAGAAAAATAATAACAGAAGTACAGGTAAACACACATGAGCAGTAAACTATTATTGTAACATTCAAAACACTAAAAACAACAAATAAAAATAGAAAATTGGTTTTCCAAGAATATTTATTTGTTTTTAAAGCCCTCCATGGTTTAGCACCTTCACACTAGGCTTATCTGCTTTGCTTGTATGAACCTCCTCGCGTACTTCGATCCACCAATCAGTTCCTGCTAGTTGCTCCGATAGCAAAAATGAAGTCAAGAGGGGACAGAGCTTTTTCAGTTGCAGGACTAAGGCTGTGGAACGCTTTGCCACTAACCATATGGCCAGAATGGCCTCCTCAGTCGAAGTGTTTAAAAAAAAAGACTTAAAACGCATTTTTACACACTAGCTTTTAAGCAAATTGCACAGTAATTAGTGGTGTCATTTTATGGTTCAGTGTTCTTATTGTCAATAGTAGTATTCTTTTTTTATACAATCTTTTCTCTTTTTTTTTTGGAGAATGTTTCTAATGTGTAGTGTTCAGCACTTTGGGTATCCCTTGGATTGTTAAAAGTGCTATACAAATAAAGCTGCTGCTGCTGATGATACGCAGCTTAAGGGACACAGACATACTAATGTACATCCAGGTATTGAACACATGACTCTAGTACTGATGCTAGTGTGTAAGAGGATGATACCAGTAACAGTTAAACTGTGGAGTTCTACACTCTTACTGCAGTGGGAATGAATGACCTTCGGTAGCGTTCTGGTTTACATCTGGGATGTCTCAGTCTGCCACTAAAGGAGCTGTCCATGGCCTCCACAGTGGAATACAGTGGGTGGGAGGGGTTTCTTAAGATGGAGGTCATCTTCCCCAGCATCCTCCTCTCACACGTCTCCTCAACAGAATCCAGTGGGCAGCCCAGAACCGAGCTAGCTTTGGTAGCTAGCTTGTTCAGTCTCTTCCTGTCTCGGTCAGAGCTGCCTACACCCCAGCAGACCACAGCAGAATGAATAACAGAGCCAACAAAAGAGTGATAAAAGGATTTTAGCAGCTGGGAGTTAACTCCAAAGGACCTCAGCCTCCTCATGAGATGGAGGCGGCTTTGGCCCTTCTTATACAGAGCATCTGTGTTGTGGGACCAGTTCAGTTTACTGTTGAGGTGAACACCCAGGTACTTAAAGGTGTCCACCACCTCAATGTCTGCTCCCTGGATGTTTACTGGTAAGTAAGGAGGAATGTTTCTCTGGAAATCAATCACCATTTCCTTTGTTTTACTGGTGTTCAAGCGAAGGTGGTTACGCTCACACCAGTCCACAAAGTCCATGATGACTGACCTGTACTCCTGGTCATTCCCCTCAGACACACAGCCGACGATGAATTCTGGACGTGACAGCTGCCAGTGTTATAGGTGAAGTCCGAGGTGTAGAAGGTGAAGAGAAAGGGTGAGAGCACTGTACCCTGTGGAGCTCCAGCACTGCACACAACCATCTCAGACGTACAGTTGTGCAGCCTCACGTACTGTGGCCTGTTGGTGAGGTAGTTGATGATCCATGCGGTCAGATGTTCGTTCACTCCTGCACCCCTCATCTTCTGCTGCAGTAGACACGGCTGGATGGTGTTGAAGGCACTCGAGAAGTCTAAGAACATGACTCTGACAATGCGATGCAGGTAGATGAGGGCGTCCTCCACCCCCATGTTTGGTTTATATGCAAACTGCAGTGGGTCTATCTTTGGGCTCACCACGGAGCGTAGGTGGGTGAGGATGAGTCTCTCCATGGTCTTCATCAGGTGGGAGGTCAAGGCGACTGGTCTGTAGTGGTTTGGTTCCCTGGGATGTGATGTTTTGGGAACTGGAACCACACAGGAGGTCTTCCACAGGATGGGGACCTGCTCCAGATGAAGGCTCAGGTTGAACATGTGTGACCACTTCACAAAGCTGGTCAGCACAGTCTCTGAGCAGTCTGGGGCTGATATCGTCAGTACCTGCAGCTTTCCTGCTCTTAAGCCCCCTAAGGTTCTCTCACCTGGTCAGAAGTAACAGAGGAAGGAGCGAGGGAGGGAGTGGTGCTGTGGGGGGTGGAGGGGAAGGTGTTGAATGGTGTGAATTTTATGGGGTGGTTGTACCAGTTGCAGATAGGGGGGGGGGGGGGGGGGGAGAGTTTAATCTGTTAAAGGACAGATTAAGCTCATTGGCCCAGTTCTGAACCTCCTCAGTATTCTCACTGGCACCATCACTGTGTCCGGTGATGCTTCTGAGGCCATGCACCTCAAGCATTGTTCTGCCCCATCTGTTAAAAAGGACAAACTGAAATATCACATGGTCCTAAGTATTCAGACCCTTTGCTCAGTATTTAGTAGAAGCACCTTTAGAGCTAATACAGCCATGAGTCTTCTTGGTAAAGATGCAACAAGTTTCTTACACCTGGATTTGGGGATCCTCTGATATTCCTCCTTGCAGATCCTCTCCAGTTCTGTCAGGTTGGATGGTGAACGTTGGTAGACAGCCATGTTTAGGTCTCTCCAGAGATGCTCAATTGGGTTTAAGTCAGGGCTCTGGCTGGGCTGTTCAAGAACAGTCACAGAGTTGCTGTGAAGCCACTCCTTGGTTATTTTAGCTGTGTGCTGAGGGTCATTGTCATGTTGGAAAGTAAACCTTCGGCTCAGTCTGAGGTCCTGAGAACTCTGGAGAAGGTTCTTATCCAGGATATCCCTGTACTTGGCTGCATTCATCGTTCCCTCAATTGCAACCAGTCGTCCTGTCTCTGCTGCTGAAAACCGCCCCCCACAGCATGATGCTGCCACCGCCATGCTTCACTGTGGGGACTGTATTGGACAAGTGATGAGCAGTGCCTGGTTTTCTCCACACATACCGCTTAGAATTAAGGCCAAGAAATTCCATCTTGGTCTCATCAGACCAGAGAATCTTATTTCTCACCAACTTGGGGTCCTTCAGGTGTCTTTTAGCAAACTCCATGCAGGCTTTCATGTGTCTTGCACTGAGGAGAGGCTTCTGATGGGCCACTCTGCCATAAAGCCCTGACTGGTGGAGGGCTGCAGTGAGGGCTGACTTTGTAGCCCAGGCTAAAAAGTTTAGCTCAAACTAAGTAAATTTGTGTTTTGTTAACATTTGCAATTCATGTTGTAAATATATAGGATTAAATAGAAGTAGGAATGTAAAAACAATACAATATTAGAAATATTAGTAAAACCATGATTAAAAGGGTTAAAAAATAAAACTGTATAAACATGATGTACACTTTCAAAAGGTTAAAATGATTATATATAAAAAGAAGAAAACAAACATTCATTAGTTTGAATGCTTGGAAAGCATTCAAAGTATTGATTTCCTCCTCCATTTTTCAGTTTCTGTAAATTTTTTGGCATCTAACTAGTGCCACAATTTTTACACTATTTACACAAATTTATCAAACCATTCAGGTCGTTCCGGGAATGACTTTTGGTATTGATATCTTCAACCGTTTCCGAGATTTTCAGCTTATTCTGCGATTTTTCAGCCCATTGAAACGAATGGAAAATGCTTCAAATCGCTCAATTTTTCACAAAATCCATTCAGCTCTTTGAACTTTAACTACTTCAACATACTTCAAACTGGAGACTTCATTCAACTTTTAACAAACTCAGAACAAGTTCAACTATTCTCAAATGTCTCTGCTTCTTGATATCTTTTACAGTTTCTCTATAATCACAGGTTAAACTTGAGGTACGATTTGGAAAAGTTCAGAAATTTCTCCTCCCCCCATTCAAAAGAATAGGGCTTAGAACCGACTTTGCTCAACTTCAAGCAGTGTCCTGAGAGAACCGTAGCACCGATGGAAATGGGACTTGCACTGGATAAAAGCTGATGGATTTTCCTCCATTTTGAGCTATGATTTATGGACGTACTCTTTCCTCTCCACTCTAACCTGAACATTCCGCACTTTAACATTTCAAGGTCACAATTTCGACAAACAGATGTTTACTACACCCACACCGTTTACAATACTTAAACAAATATACCTCAAAAAGTAAGAATCTTTGTCAGCTTCGATGGGATGTCTTCATTTTAGCTGTAGGTGTCAGGGTGCGGGCGCTACAAGTCTCAGAAGGCAGAGAGTGCCAGATTTTCTCCCATTGGCTGCCATTCAAATGATTCTCAGCTTTTGTGCTTCGATCGCTGTCTGAGAGCTGAAATCGTCTTGTCATATCTCCTACAATATTCAATATAGCCGCACAAAAATTCACACAGAGCACCATTAAAGCCTTCAGCCACTTATGGTTTTGGAATTTTTCGAATCGGTGCAAGACTTTTCGAATGGTGATGAGACGTTCGAGGACTCCAATCTGACGTTTGGAGCTGCAGATGAGTGTTTTCTGCAGTAACCGATGAAATTCTCTAAACAAAAATCTGCTACGACCACATCTTTTAGAGTTCATTCATCATTTTTCCAAAAACAGTAGATTTGTTTGTCAGGTTCGATGGGGCGTGTTTGGTTTAGTTGTATCTGTCACTGTTCGGGCGCTACGAGCCTCAGAAGGAGGAGTGAGCCAGATTTTCTCCCATTGGCGCCCATTATAACTAATATCATTTTCTGCTCCAGACAGCTGAAATCGTCTCTTCATATCTCCTACAGAATTCGACGTAGCCACACAAAAATTCGCACAGAGCACCATCGACGCCTTCTGCTGCTGACGCTTTTGGAATTTTTCTAATCAGTGCAATACTTTTTGAATGGTGATGAGAGGTTCCAGGCCTCCAATCTGACTTTTGAAACTGCAGATCAGCTGCAGTCTCCGATGACTTTCTCTAAAGAAAAATCTGCTACGACCACGTCTTTTATAGTTCATGCGTAATTCTTTTCAAAAACAGAAGTTTTTTTGTCAGCTTCGATGGGATGTCTTTGTTTTAGCTGTAGCTGTCACGGTTCTTGAGTTACAAGCGTCAGAAGGAGGATTCAGCCACATTTTCCTCCCATAAAAAAACAGGCATTTTCTGCTCCAGACAGTAGAAATCATCTCATCATTTCTCCTACAAATATTCTAGGTAGGCACACAAAAAATTTAAAATAGCACCACCAAAGCCTTCTGATGCTGACGCTTTTGGAATTTTTCAAATCGGTGCTATACTTTTCGAATGGTGATTAGAAGTTCGAGGCATCCGATCTGACATCTGAAGCACAGATCCAAAGCCTTCCTCATTAAAGTAACATTCCGCAAGTTTTACACCTTAAAATTATGCTTTTTTGTAAAATTTTTGCATCATAGTATTATCTATTATGTTCATTTTCATACCTGTGATAGTTTTGGGGGGTCCCACATCTGTTTACTGCGCTATACAGTTTTTGTGCATCGGGTAGCGACGGAAGTACTGACTGGGTGTCGTTTTACGGCAGAATATGGCAAGCCAAAGGGATAAAAAAGCGCGTGTTCTAAACGCGCATTATGTCCGCCAAAATGCACATCTTGAACGTGTGTTTTGATGCCAAAGGGGGCAAAAACTCGCGTGTTCTAAGAGCGAGCATTATGTCCACCAAAATGCTCGTACAAGACGCGCATTTTGGCGGACATAATGCGAGTTTTGAATGTGTTTTTTTTAATACCTGTGGCTTGCCATAATTGTATAACTTAGACTCGCTGTAGCAGTGGCAGATTCACCAAAGAAAGCTAGAAATCCCGTATCAGAGGAATCTAGGAAAAGAAAAGGAGAACGTCATAGAACAAGAGCAAAGACCAGTTATTATTGGGCCGTCTTTTCCTCGCTGGAGAGCTCTTTTAGAAAGAACAGCATGAACTACGGACTCTGACCTAGCCGTGCTCATACTTGCCAACCCTCCCGAATTTTCCGGGAGACTCCCGATTTTCAGCGCCCCCTCCCGAAAATCTCCCGCCGCCACTATTCTCCCGAATTTCTCCCGATTTCCACCCGGACAACAATGCAAATTTCTGCCTAACCGCTGCTGCTGTCTGTGTTCCAGCGGCAGCGCGCATGCTGCTCAGCAAACCATCTTCAGCAGCTTCCAGCACAAACGTAGCACTAACCATTCGTGGGTGGGAAGCTAACTTCACTCAGCTCTGCTCTGCACTTTCCTGCAGCGGGAGCGCGCAGCGCTCAGCCGCTCGTTAAGAAAGTAAATGATTAGAAATAAGAGCGCCGAGGCTAAATTAAAATATATTTGCGTTATTAACAAGTTTCTTATCAGTGAAAAAGCCACAACTTTGGGCAGATAAATGAAATAATTGACGTTTTTTAACACAGTTAAGACGAATGTTTTAAAGTCAATTACGTTCTCTGCTGCCTGGTTCCTAATAACGGATCACATTCCTGCTTTTTAAACCAACAGCATAATAGTTTAAGTCCACCTAAATGTTTATGAGCCTCACTGTTGATACTCAAGAGCAGAACTAAGTTATTTAAACTCTGTGGGCTCATGAAACTCACAACACTGCAGGTCTGTGGAAAAACATTGCTGCATCTTAACAGGTGGATTTGGCCAAAATATACATTTAAAGATACTAAGTTGGAAGTCTGATAACTCACATAGGCTAAAAAAAATGTTCTTGTATTTCTATTTAAATAATGTGTAGAATAGACTGTACGCTCCCTAAGTGTCCATTCTGTTAAGGAAAGAAAATCATAAAATTCTTTTGTGAAAATCTACTGAACCAAAGGAGATGAAACAATCAATATATATGCTATATGGGCCCCATTTACAACTTAGCTTAAACAGGGCATCAATAAATTATCTACAGTATAGTGATTATCAATAAAGTAAAAAAATTATATAGCAGCTAAGATTGTGTCTCAGCCCCTGTAGCCCTAATACTTTATAATTATCATGTCATAAAAAAATCTTTATTTTTTTTACTTGTGAGTGTATATGTAAACCCCCCCCCCCCAGCCCTTTTGAATGTCTCCCTAATTCCGAGGTCTCAAGGTTGGCAAGTATGGCCGTGCTGCTAATGGCTAGGTAAGTAATAAATTATTTCACCAGGGTTATTGTGTTTGGTCGGGCATAAAGTTGTTACACAGTCCTGATAAAACTATTTATTCAATGTGTGGAGGTGGAAAAGTTTGTTTTCGTTGTTTTGCCTGATATTAGTAATGTAAACATGCCTCTTATGCCCCAGAGAGAGATTTAATGTTACGACAGTGACGTTACGCAGCAAGCCTCTAGAGGGCGACAGAGACCATATAACTGCAATCTTGCGGAATGCAAAAACAAACTGATTGTTGGTAAGTGAGCTAATTAGTATTTCTTTGTACCTCTTGTTATTCAGGTAATATGGTTCTTCAATATATATCAAGCTCAGGGCCCTGTCCGTCATACTATAACCATTAATTTCTTATTAACTGTTAGCCTAGCTGCTCGGAACGGGTGTTACAACTTTCTCCATCTCCTGACTGCATCTCTGGAGCTCAGCCACAGTGATCTTTGGGTTCTTCTTTACCTCTCTCACCAAGGCTCTTCTCCCCCGATAGCTCAGTTTGGCCGGTCATCCCAAACATCTTCCATTTAAGGATTATGGAGGCCACTGTGCTCTTAGGAACCTTCAGTGCAGCAGAGATGTTTTTGTAACCTTGGCCAGATCTGTGCCACAACTCTGGCTCTGAGCTCTTCAGGCAGTTCCTTTGACCCCATGATTCTCATTTGCTCTGACATGCATTGTGAGCTGTAAGGTCTTCTATAGACAGGTGTGTGGCTTTCCTAATCAGGTCCAATCAGTAGAATCAAACACAGCTGGACTCCAATGAAGGTGTAGGACCATCTCAAGATGATCAGAAGAAATGGAAACCGCTGCGGCTTAGCTCAGATGAAGATCGCAGCGACGATCGAAACGTCAGCGCAATAAGGTAAAGAAAAGATCTATCTGTGTTTTATGAAGAACAAAAAAGTAAAAGAATTACGAAAAACACACACAGTATGAACGTACCAAAGAACATTAAAAGTATTTATTCTGTTGAAGTTTATCATGAATTAATCCATTCAGAGGACGCTAGCAGCTGCGTGATATAAAATGTGGCGTTCAATGACCAGAAGCTCAGTTTTTACAGCGCTCTGTGAGACAACAAAGCCCCGTGAATTAAGGCGATGTGGGGGAATTCCAAGGTGTTTCCCGGTGCGGCGTTTCACAGTGGGGGAATTCCTCCGTTTTTTCCAGTGGGGAGTTTAGTAACAGCTGTGGGGAAATTCCGCCTTGTGTTCCGGTGTCGGGAGTTTAATTTTAAACACGCTTATTCTGATCGCTTCCATTCTGCTTCACTAGCAACTCTTCTAATTTTACTACTGCCGGTTGTTTGGAGAACGTCGACTGCTGATGTAATTTCCTACTGAGTTACAACCAATCAGCGTGAGTTAACCGAAGGTTCCGCTCAGCGACTCCATCGGGCCATTCCGAGTACCTACCCCATATCAGGTACTCAGAAGGTTCTGGAAAACGGCCGTTCGGCCGGCCCACTCAAGTGGAGACAAGCGCACGTCGGGAACTTCCGATAAATTTACCCCGAAGTTCCGATAAAGGAAACGGGGTTAGCGACACAGTGGGTCAGGCTCTCACATCTCCATGAGTGCTTCAATGTCTCCCAGTCTGTGGATTGGAAGCAGTCCTTAAAGCCGGGACCACACTGTGCGTTTTTCAGCCGTCTCACACGACTGCTCATGTCTCACTGTGAGAACTCCAGAAAGGTGGCACACTGAACAGCGCAAGATTTCAGTAAGCCAGACTGCACGACGTCTCGCTCCAGCAGGACACTCTACGTCATGAGCATATGTCACTAGACAAATAACTAAAACAACACTAAAAAGAGAAAAAAGCACCACAGTTAACGCTTCATTTTAGTGTCAGCTCATGACCCAGCTCATCTTCCTCAAAGACGAAGAATTGATCCGCTACATATTTTCAAAACCCGCTTTGGCCTCAGACTCCAGCTGCACGTCTCCTCTTCCCGTCTTCCAGCTAAACAGCTGATCTGTCTGCTGGACATCCATCCTTCTCATCCTCCTTTATACATAAAACCACTAAACTACAGGGAAGTAACCATCTGTCACAGATCGCTCCAATATCTAAAGTTTTGCCATCAATGTCTCTTCACTCTGCTCAGTGACCTTTTGACACCTGCTGTCAGATCACGCAGCCTTCCTCTCCTCAGCAACAAAACGCTACTGAACCCATTCTTAGTTTAATTTTTTTGTATAACTCCTGTTTTATTTGGGCTCTTAACAAAAATAAAACAAATAAAAACTGGTGTGTAGTATATAATTGGCATTTTAAAAAAAATTTTAAACGGAAACTGAGAGAGGCGGAGTCTTTCTGCTGCGGCGTCCCAAAGGTGTGTTTTCATTGGTCGACTGCAGACGGGAGTCGTAGGTTTTCAAGCAGTGCTTGAAGACTGTCGAGGCTGTTTTTGGTCATGAAACGGCTCAAAAAGCTGTCGCAGAGCCGGTCACACTGGACGACCACACATATGCAAATCACCCTCACGTTCACCGTTTTTTGTCATGATTCTGCTCAAAACGAGGGATTTGGCTTAGACAGCCGAAAATCGCACAGTGTGATCCGGGCATAAGACTCACTAGCTTCCTCAGACCACACTTTCACACACTTCTTCTGTGGGGGCTCTCTTCTCACCCTGGGTGTGAATTCTGGCAGAGGTAAAACTGGCAGCCCATTCTTTTATTTTTCTGTAGAATATTGAATTATATTGGGACAGAATGATGAAGCTAAGACCTCATCAGCTGAGAGCTCCCGGTGGGAGCGCAACAAACACAGGAATTAAATATTCAATAAACGTAAACAAACTGTACCGATTTTGGTTCTGAAGACGTTCAGCATGCTCCTCCACAATAGTTTTGCCACCTGTGTCCAGATCGGCTCAGGACTCTTCTGAGTTAAACAGCCTGAAACGTGCACCTCCGGTTACCCAGTTTGCTGCGGTAGAAGTCAAACTCCGGTTGAACTCCCCCGGCTCTCCGATATCCGTTCTCCTCGACGTATTCCAGAGAAAATCAATCTGACCGACTAGCAGAGGTTTCAGAAGCTACATCTGACTGATAAAACATTGTTGTCTGCTATAATGCTAACCCAGAAATACCGAGCTGCAGCACTGTTTTACAATAGCTTTCTGTGAGCGGTTCCTTGTGAAACGGCATCGCCGGCTTAACCTCAGACCAGAAGCCTTCCTCTGTTTTTTCCTGCGCCGTTTAAAAACTGGATTTTTTTAAAAATCCAGCCGTGAAAATCCCAAAAAGAAATTGACTTGAGGTTTTAATACATTTTTACACATGTGATTCAAAGGAAATTTTCCTCTGGCCAATATCTTTAACTCATTCCCTGCCATTGACGACTAAAGTCGTCTTTTCACATCCAACCGCTGGCTGCCAAAGACGACTTTAGTCGTCATTTCCCTTTTTTTACAGGGCGGGCGTCGGAGCGAGCCCCTGCACCGTGGGGACAAACATCACATGTCTAAAGCGGATCTTCATCCATGTATGTCACACGTCACGTGATCATGAAGCGGAAAATCAATGGATTACGAGTTTGTTTTGGGACGTGTTCTTGAGCAAATGCCAGTCGAGCTCTACGGTGCTGGGCAGTGAGCACAGGGCCCACTACAGGACGTCGGGCCCTCAGGCCATCTTCATGAAGTCTGTTCCTGATTGTTTGGGTAGAGACATTCACACCAGTGGCCCTCTGGAGGTCATTCTGTAGGGCACGAGCAGTGCTCAGCCTGTTCCGCCTTGCACAAAGGAGCAGGTATCGGTCCTGCTGATGGGTTGTGGACCTTCTACGGCCCTGTCCAGCTCTCCGAGAATAACCGCCAGTCTCCTGAAATCTCCTCCATGTTCTGGAGATTGTGCTGGGAGACACATTAAACCTTCTTGCTGCAGCACGTGTGGATGTGCCATCCTGGAGAAGTTGGACAACCTGTGCAACTTCTGTAGGGTTAAGGAATCGCCTCATGCTGCCAGTAGAGATAATTACTCAAGGCAAAACTAGCACGAGTGGAAAACCAGCCAAAACAGATCAAGAGGGAGAAACTTGAAATGACCTCCACATGTTAAACCAGTCCTGTTTTGAGGGTTTTGTAATTGTTGCCACTTTAGTGCACCTGTCGTTAAGTCCATGAACACCAATACAGCTGAAAGTGATTAACAATGCCCTCAGCTGCTGAATCAACCAGAAAATTATCAGACAGGTTTCATTGATTTCATGCCAGGCCCAATAAAAAAAGTGTTCCTTTAATTTTTGTGAGCAGTGTATATCCATTTCCTCTCATGGAGTCCACGTCCTGCTCTGCAGCCTCTTAGGTTCCTCCATAATTCTGGGGGCAGAACTGGCTTTCTGTGGAGAAGAGAGTCGGCGTTTGCCGCACCAACAGCTGATAATAAAAATTAACACAAACAACACAAACGTGCTCCTGTGGATCGAGCGGTTGAGAGAATATATGCCCACCTTAAAGGCATTAAAACACGCCACACAAGACAAGGAAATAATAAAAAGAGAAGTAAAGAAGCGAGAGCTGCTGAAACAGGCTGCTGCTCATGCGGTGCCATGGTCAAAGGCCACTATTCTGTGTGTTTTAGATGTGTTCCTTCTCCAGAACACCTGATTACACCAACAGGTGATTTACAGGCTTCTGCAGAACTCAAGGACATGATAAACAGGTAATGCAACCATTGAACCAGATTTGTTGGAGAAAGAGCATCACCCGTTTAGCTGGTGTCACTGAGAATAGTCAGAATGGACCTGGCCTGGGACGCCAGTTTACTGCTGCTGTGATCCGTCAGTTTACTCAGGCTCTCCTTCACATTAACAGAGTCAAGCTCCTCCCTCATCACACCTGAGGCACAAAATCAGAAAGACAGAAACATAAACTGTAGTGGTGGTCAAAATATGCTATTAATATAATATTGTGTGTGTGTGTGTGTGTGTGTGTATACACATATATATATAGACACATTTGAAAACACTGAAGGAGATGTAAAATCAAAAACCTTGATTTCATTTTTGCATGATGAAAATATGATTGGATTTTGTACCATGATGTGGAAGATATTTCTCAGAAACCATCTTTCAAGCTGAGGTACATCAATTAGAAAATAAGTAACTTAAAAATACCTAAATGTGACTAAATGACTCTGTTATAGTATAAAGTAGGTAATCTGTCAGAATATCTATTGATTAATGACCCGCACTTGTATGGCACCTATCAGAGTCAGAGGACTCCAAAGTGCTTTACACAACAGTCAAGCACCCATTCATACACTGATGGTGATGTGCTACACTGTAGCCACAGCTGCCCTGGGTTACACTGACAGTCCCTCCCCTGGCCTCTACAGCAAAATCCTAGAGTGTGACCAACAGAACTGCGTATCCACAAGACGGAGCTGTCAATTAACGAGAATGCACCCCTGTTCCTAGCGACAACTACGGGGTGACACTGGAATGAGCTGGAAGTTTGCAGAAGAGCAACCAAAACAAACACAGAAGTTACCAATTTCTCAACTGCTTTCCACTTCTCATTAAATGGTTTAAAAGTACTTCTGCCAAACTCGCTGTGAGATGTTTACGACAGTTGAGTGGATTTTGGAGACCAAGGGCGTCAAAAGCATAAAAAGTAGGTAGGAGGGGCAGTTCGTTCTGATGGCTCTCCTCCAGAAAGAAATTTAATGAAGTAGATGCCATTTCCTGCATTCTAGTGTATTTTAACATGTTTAAATTATAATCATAGATTGTTTTTAGATTAACAACTGAAATAGTGGTCTTTAAAGATATTGGCCAGACTCTGCATGAAAATTGTAGAAATTCAGTTTAACTACACTTTACCTAGCCTGGCAAGCCATCCTATATATGTGTATATATAGTCTGGCTACGACCCATTGACGGCTCTCAGTCATGGGGCGGGATCTACGGTTGTCTTTCAAAATGTCAGCACGCAATTGGATAGCGCTAGGACCAATCAGAGTAACGAACAACATGACGTAATCACAGCGATGGAAAAGAGGGAGGCAGCAATGGCGTCTAACATCAATGATTTCTGTCGTTTTTGTATGAAAAACGTGAATATCAGGTGTACTGGGACATTAGGGTTGAGATTAGGGATGGGTACCGGAACCGGTACTTTTTAAGGCACCGACCGAATTCCGTCGAACCGACCGAGCACCGATTCACGTGACAAGAAACGGTGCCTTGTTTCGGTACCTGACCTAACAAGAACTTGCGAGACAGCAATTTGCCAAAATAGACAGCAGTGCCGGTGTTATGTCGATGTGTGTTCCCCCCTCGAGAAGTGTTTCACCGGTGATTGAGCGGAAAGTCGCTAGTCGCTGCAGGCAAGCTGTAAACAGAGCAAGCAGCATGGCACAGAGGAAGAGCTCTAAAGTTTGGGTCCACTTGACTAAATGGGATGGCTATCTGGGTGATGAAGAAACCAGCAACAATGATATAAGTGAGGCATCATTGTCTTAATCTGCTCCAGCAGGTAAATAAACTGTTTAACATAACATTATCTTGATATTTTAGCTCCTGTTCCACTAATGGTGCGTTCGCTTTCTCCTCGGAACTTGGAAATTTCGACTAGGAGAAAGCGAACGCGCTATAAAGTTTGGCTTCACTTCACTAAATGCAGTGGGTGATTGGGTGATGATGAAACCAGCGACAACGATCTAAGTGAGGCATCATCATCTTAATCTGCTCCAGCAGCAAAATAAACGTTTATGTTTAAGATAGTGTTGGCTTGACATTTTAGCTATCATTAACATTGCTATCAGCTAATGGTGCGTTCACTTCCTCCTCGGAAATTCCGACTTCCGAGTAGGAAAAATCAACTGTTTGAAAAAGAACGGCAAAATGAATGAAGATACACAGTAAATTTAGTTCACAGCAGTTTCTAATACTACAAGGACGCACCATCACACAATTTGTCCAGAGGGGAAAGGAGAGGAACAGGAGCACATGGAGCTGGGTTTTAGTTTCTGCATCCAGTTGTGGTTAAAGGTTTTCATATTGAAGAATTTTGTACAACACTACGATGACAAAATACAAACAGTTGTATGTTATTTATTGTGATGTTTATCAAATATGGTTATATATTGAGAAAAAATAATTTTTTAATCAAAAATGAGATTTAAATAATTATTAAACACTCAAAAGTATCGAAAATAGGTACCGTGAAGTACCGGTATCGATTAATAGGTACCGGGAATTGGTACCGTATCGATTCAAATGTCAAAGGTACCCATCCCTAGTTGAGATGAAAGGTCACACAGGAGTCCTACGGTTGATGCGACCCAATAGAGACCTCCTATTCTGTATTGGGCCTGGCCTTTTAACAGACAGGTGCGTACAAAATGATCAAGATTTCCACAATAGAAGCATAGATTCTGTGACCGCCGTCTATTCCTCTCATGGTCTGTCAATCTGGTTTGCATTGGTTCTACGTAAGTGGGCTGTGGAATGATTTGGGTAGTCACAGCAGGTTGTCCTCATGGGACGACGAAACCAGACGGCGAGGGACATGGGAGGTTTCCTGGTTTTCTCTCTCTTTCTCTGTATTAGTCAGAGGTCAATGAGGGTGGCGAGATCCTCGAGCCCCACCAAGGTCAACGGGAGCTCCTGGGTCGTTGGAGTCTAAATAATCCAATGTTGATGACAAAGCCGTTTCAAACTAACGTGGTTCCTGCGTTGCCGCCATGTTGTTTGTGTTCGCGGCCGCAGCTCTGACGTCATCGGCTACTCCCGCTCTGTGATTGGCCCAAAATATAGAGCGCTGTGATTGGCCCAAACAAAATTATAGTGAACTTTGACTGGACAGCCACAGCAGCGGATCGGGCTGCGAGGGTTCCATTGAAGCGTGCCTAGACCAAACTTTGCAAAGCCAGAATTTGGTCTAGTTCACTAGGCTACAGGTTTGCATCAATAAAAAATAAACTGGGTTCAGTTTTTCATTTTGTTCAGCAATTTTGTCATAAATCGTTATAGAACATTACATTTTCTCCACTAAACACTGAAAAACTTCGGTTCTGCATACGTCACTCAAATACGTGTTAGGAGGCTTAGCTACTGGTGCTACTGGGTGATTAGTTGTATTTTGTTCAACTTCTTGGTCTCAGTTAGGAATGGGCGATATGGCCTAAAATCTATATCACAATATAATCTGAAGCACATGTGATGAATTGCAACAGAACAAATACTTCTAAAATGTTTTGAATATAAGTAAAACTAAATAAGCAAAACCTCATATAAATTTTTGGGGTGGATTTCCACAGCTGGAAATCTAATTCCTCTATATACAAATATATTATGCATCAAAGTGAGGACCATGACGAGCTTTTCACCTGTAAAGGTAAAAAGGAATGTGAAAGGTGAGGACCTTTAGTAGCAAAGTGAGGACATTTGCCCAGTCCTCACTTTGGTGCAAACTTCCAGAGACTCATTAATTTTAGAGGTATGGTGTGAAAAATGCCTAGAAACGGCCCTGGGTGTGGGACTGAGTTTTGAAGATAATTTGAACTGTATCAAATAAATAAATATTACATGCTTATAAGTTATTGCTTTATAAAGTTACAAACGTGTAGTGGGATAAATCTACCTGCATTTCCCTTTTCAAGCACTTTTTTATGCAACCATTTTCCTGTCCTGTCTGTATTTTAGCTGCATCTCCTCTCAATCCTCCAGAAAATCTGCTGCCTGGCTTCTTCATTTTTCACCATGAGCGCAGATCAAAGAGATCTGTGAAACATAGCAGAGTGCGCTGCGCTCGCTGTGCCAGTGAGGTAAAGTCGCAGAAGCACGGGAGCGTCAGACACAAATAAGACAGAAAGTTCTTGTATTTTAATTCCAGAACTTGACAGGATGTCCAGACAGACCTCTGAATCCCTCTGTCAGCGCTTCTCTTCAGCGCTCCTCACATGACATTTGCGCACAGGCAGGTGACCAGTTCACGCGGAGCAGAATGTGCGTTCGGGCGGCAGCAGGAATGTTAATTAAAGTGAAATCGTTAAATTGTGTTGTTTATATGTTACTGGGGACTCTGGTCAGCTTGTGTGGGATAAATATTAATGAAAAAAGAATGGATATTTAACGGTTTTATTGGATATTTATTATTATTTTAAAAATAAGCGAAAATAGATCATGCTGCCTCTGGCTGCGAACAAATGATTCTTTCCATTTCTCACATAAGAAAGAAAGGAAGTTATGTTCAGAAAAAAACACTTTATTTAAATAAAATCAAACAGTGGTGCAGGGCACCTCAGGGAAACAAAGATGAGGCATCTTTTTAACATGACCATGTTCAATAGGGCTGTTTATACGTCACTACCAAACAAAAAATATAAATGAAACAAAAAGTAAGAAAAATCTAAATTTCTCTTCCATGGAACATTTGCACTGCTCCATTAAAGGGGTCATCACCTGAAATCTTCACTTTTCCACTTAAAAACATGTCTATAATGGCTTCCTAATGATTTTTCACTGGCTGAGAAGCCGATATTTAACATTGATGCGTTTGTTTAATCTTGCCTTCTTCAATCAGCTCACACGCACCCCACGAGCACACGCACTCCAACACGAGAACTTGAGCTCTGGCCTATATGTCGGCACAACGGCCTAATATAGAATAGAATAGACTTTATTGATCCCACAGTGGGGAAATTCACTTGTCACAGCAGCACCATCACTCAAAAGGTAATTAGAAGAAGATAAAAAAAATTAAATAAAAATAAAAAAAAGCAAGGATACATGTATATACACATAGGCAGTAATCTAGTATTGTAATCTTAGATCACTAAAAAAATCACAAATAAAAGATGAAAACAAACTTGGTACCAACACTATGCAGCATACTGTAAGAGACACAGACAACAATGTGAATCCTGTATTGCACAAGTATAGAACACGTGAATATTGCATTGGTGTTATTGTCTACCAGGATGATACCAGCACAGCTTAAACTGAGGAGTTCTACACTCTTACAGCAGAGGGGATGAAAGATCTACGGTAGCGCTCAGTTTTGCATCTGGGATGTCTCAGTCTACCTCTGGAGGAGCTGTCCATGACCTCCACAGTGGAGTGCAGTGGATGGGAGGGCTTTCTTAATATGGAGGTCATCTTCCCCAGCATCCTCCTCTCACACATCTCCTCAACAGAATCCAGCGGGCAGCCCAGAACCAAGCTAGCTTTGGTAGCTAGCTTGTTCAGTCTCTTCCTGTCTCGGTCAGAGCTGCCTACACCCCAGCAGACCACAGCAGAATGAATAACAGAGCCAACAACAGAGTGATAAAAGGATTTTAGCAGCTGGGAGTTAACTCCGAAGGACCTCAGCCTCCTCATGAGATGGAGGCGGCTTTGGCCCTTCTTATACAGAGCATCTGTGTTGTGGGACCAGTTCAGTTTACTGTTGAGGTGAACACCCAGGTACTTAAAGGTGTCCACCACCTCAATGTCTGCTCCCTGGATGTTTACTGGTGAGTGAGGAGGAGTGTTTCTCTGGAAGTCAGTCACCATTTCCTTTGTTTTACTGGTGTTCAAGCGAAGGTGGCTACGCTCACACCAGTCCACAAAGTCCATGATGACTGACCTGTACTCCTGGTCATTCCCCTCAGACACACAGCCGACGATGGCCGAGTCATCAGAGAACTTCTGGAGGTGAC
>SSNS01000468.1:0-21480 GCA_006937985.1 Aphyosemion australe
TTGCCAGACAGTAGGCACAACATACGTATGCTTATTTAAATGAACAGGTCTATATAAGTGACTAATGTATGTGCAAGAGTTTATTTTAAATAAAATAAAATATCTGCAATAATAATTAGTGGTAGTCATTTCAATTAAGCCCACTAGCCCCCATTTTTGGGATCACACCTTCTACAGCAGGGGTTCCCAAATTGGGGGTCGGGACCCCCAAGGGGGTCCCCATAACATTCCAGGGGGTCCCCAAAATTTTGTCTTTGCTGAGGTTGTGAGGTTAACAAGATTTTATTTGTAAAAATTACATTTATAAAATCCCAGTAACACACCCTACAGTATAATCAGAACTCTATATAAAAGTTATAACTCTGTATGTCTGTAGAAAGTTTGTAAATCATCACATTTAATGTGTTTATACATGTAGGTGTTGGGGGTCCTGGCTTGTCTTGGACAAGGGCAAGGGGGTCCTCAAAGAAAAACTTTTGGGAACCCCTGTTCTACAGTAACATTTAACATTCAACTATTTGTTATTACAGGCATTAACAGTGGGTTTAAAGTAAATCCAAGTGATTAGTTACTGTTTGCTATTTATGAATTATTTTTGCTTCTTTACAGTGTCAAGCTGCTGATGTGTATTTATATGACTATATATTTCATATATTCTGTTAACAGGAATAATTGCTGGCCCTTCAACACAAAAATTATTTAGAAATAAAAAATATTTTGAATTAAATATAGAATTCACATGACTAGTAAGAAGATATTGACCATACACTAATCTTTAAGAAATATTAGCACTTTGAGATTTCAATGAAATGTAAAGTGCATTACAAATAAAATGTATTATTATATACTGTAAAACATAAGTAAAAAAAAATTGCTTTATAAAAAAGTTCAGACAAATGAAACAGCCAGCAACAACTTTTATTGGCCTTTTTAATACCTTGCGAATAAAAACATTTGAATATCAACATAATACTACAGCCTCTTCAAAAACTCTGATTCAGAGCTCTTCTGAGTTTCTCCATGTATATCAGCAGTTTTTCTTTTGCCTCCTTGCTCATGTTTTTTTCCATGCCATAAGACATCAGCTGCTTCTCACTAAAGAGACAAAATGAAATAGCAATTAGTAAAAATGACAATCACACCTAGAGGCTGTCAGAAACAATGTGAAAACAATACTTATAGGCATTAGCACTGTTTATATGTTTGTAGAATACCTCTCAAACTATGTCTTAAACGTTAAATTAAACGTTAAAAATCTTTGAAAGTTGTAAAAATGTAAATCTGTATTTACCTGAACCGCCATTTCCGTCTGGTGTTGCAACATGGGTTTTTTAGGGGCGTGGTTTGTATACACGCAGGGGGCGTGTTTTGTAGGGGCGTGTTTTGTAGAGGCGTGGTTTGTAGCGGCTGCGAGGCTGCAGCTGGATATTATAGGTGATTTCACCTCACCTGCGTGGCCGCGCAGCGCACACTCCACTCTTTTTCAGCCAGTTGATTCATTTGACCCGTTTAGTTCAAAAGTAACTGGAGGTGAATCAGGAGGAAGCAGGAAACAGTTTATTCTGGTGGATGGAGAGGAGAAGCAGGAAGATCAGAGCCAGACAGGACAGGAAAATATTCAAATAAAAACAAGAAAACAAAACAAAGTTCTTGAAAATGTTGGTAGATTTATTCCACTACATCTTTTGACCTTCATAAAGCAATAATTCATAAGCATGTAATATTTATATATTTGATACAATTCATATCAACTTCTAAATTCAGTCCCACTTCCAGGGCCGTATCAGGGCAAACAGACCCCCCACCCCCCCACCCCCGTCACTGGGCGCCCCCAGAATCCTCTGTGTAATTCAAACCCTGCCCCAAAGTATTAATTATAGTGTTTGCAAAAACACCTCAGTTTACATATAAATTGTTTTATACAGCCATTTTGTTGGCAGAATCTGATATTCATTTTAGCTCTAAGCCAGGTGTTCTGACAGAACACCGGGAAAAAATGGGTCCCAACATGGTTTGTGTGGCATTGCCATAGTGTGACGTCATCGGTAGGCACAGATCCCCACAAAATCTTGTTTTTATTCATTCTACTGGTGGTTTATTTTGCTCAAATTGAAATATAGGCCTGCCTCTAATTCTGGCCTCCTTCCAATAAAGGCCTGAACCAGGATGCGCTTGAGTAAATAAAGGCCTGGATTAGAGGATTTACGGTGCTTTCAAACCAGTCTGAGGTTAGCTAGTTGATTAGCTAGTTTGTTAGCTAGGCTGTTAGGCTTCAGCAGCCTGCAGCAGGCTGTTTATCAGACATGCTATCATGCTAACTTCCTGTAGCCTGACTATCACTTGTCTGGTGGACAGGCTGACTCGTTTCCCTCTGGGCCACCGTAGTCCGTGGCCTGCAGGAATCCACTGGTGGGCTGTGTCCAAATCCAGGGACTGCATGCTCATGAGTACTCGTCCTCATTGGTCTCAGGAGAACGTGTTCTTCCGTGACCGGTTAGACCAGACGTTAACAGCTGTGAATGTGGACGGTCTAGCCTTAAATAATAGCCCCGCCCCTACTTCGGCAGATGTCCTCCTGTCGCCTAGCAACTGCTACCGCCCTAAGAAGAAGCTGCAGAAATGGAGCTCACACATGTTTTAAACTTTTTCCTTGGTTATTTTATGATTTTGGATTCACCAAATTTATGAACTGTAATTAAGAACAAGAATACAAAAACACATGACAGGCCGAATGAAAACAGGAAACGCATAAAAACACAACCACTTCAGGCTTTTACTTTTTGTTCAGTCAGATTTTAATGAGCTGTCATTTAAAGTTGTACTGCTGCTCTCCTGCTGCGTCTCCTGTTTCTTCTGCCATTGTTGCCGGACAGAAATCAATCCCGCAGTGCATCATGGGATTTATGGAGGTGAGGAGACCACGGAGACTACACCGCACCTGTTCTCAGAATCGGGGAAAAGAAGAACGGATTTCAAGACCGCATTCTGAGCATTCTTGGAATTTGGACGGTCTTCGACGCGGCGCTGTGACGTCACTGGTCTTAAAATCCGACCTCATGAGCACGCAACCCCTGGATTTGGACACAGCCGTGGTTTTTATATGGTGGTCTCCCTCCCTGGCCCTCAAGGGCCACCATCCAGCAGGTTCCTCTGCTCTGGCACACCTGATGTGAATCAGCAGGCGAGTACCTGCAGAGCCTGTTGTCTCAGGTGTGTGAATGGATGAACGATACAGGGCTGGCACCATGAGAACAGGTGAGATTAACCTAAATGTTTAAATATTTACTTGTTTTTGTTATTTTATCAAGTTTCATTAGTGATGAAGTCGGCTTGGATTTTTCTGATTTTCACTAAAGAAACAAGTTTTATTTAACTGGGTTCAGTAGAACCAGTTATTAGGCAAACCCAGTAACTCGAACCACATGTGACCAGTCAGAACCAGGTCTGTGTAATTCTGTATCTGCAGATCAGCTCCAGTAGAGCCCACAGCGGTTCTGTGAACTGATGACCCGATTTGGTATCGATCAGCGACCAACTGTTGGAGACCTGAGGGCGACCTGCAGAGGTCAGAACATCTGGGCCTGAGACGGGAAACATCTGCTTTAGAATGGAGCTGAAGCAGAGAAGAGAACTCCCAGACCACACGGGCAGAACTGATGGTTCTGATTCAGACTCTGAACTGGTCCAATACCTGCAAGTTCTGTAAAACAACAAGTTTATTACCTGAAACTAAAAACATGCAGGAAATAAAGAGCAACAAGTTCAGTTCTGGTTCCTGAATCCAACCCTAGTCCAGCAGCAACATGAAGGTCATCACTCGTTAAAAACATCCTTTTGTCGCTTTATCAGAAGAAATGATTTATTAAAACTCACTCATTCATTTTCTTAACCACATAAAGGGTCATGGTGCAGGTGCCTGTCCCAGGGGAGAGGTGGGGGACACCTGGACAGGTGTCCAGTCCGTCACAGGGACACACCTAGGGACAGTGTAGGAAGTAAAGTTTAACCAAAAACACACATTGCAGCATGGCACCATAATCGCTTTGATTATCATCTTTATTTGTTTTTGGGTCCTAAATTTGAACATGTTTGAACATTCAGTTTGGTTTTTTGTATTTATGAATTTTTAAACAATTCAGACCTTAGTCAATATTTTTATCTGCAGGTCAAACAAGTGAAACGGCTTATCTCAGGCTCCCCGCGGCTTTTAGTGAGTCTCTTTTGATCAACTTAAAACCTTCCAGAGATCGACTGGTTGGACACACCTGACCTAAACCTCCCATTTTTTTTTAGACCCAATCCCAACCAAATTATTTAAAGAAACATTTCCTTTGGTTACTGCCCCCATTTTAGATATAATTAACCTATCCTTAGTAAATGGATACGTACCGCAGGAGTTTAAGGTTGCTGTAATTAAACCTCTACTTAAGAAACCTTCTCTGGATCCAGATGACCTAATGAATTATAGACCAATATCTAATCTCCCATTTTTATCTAAAGTCCTTGAGAAAATTGTGGCCAATGGAGTATGTGAGCATCTAAACACTAATGATCTGTTTGAGGAATTTCAGTCAGGTTTTAGAGAGCATCACAGCACTGAAACCGCATTAGTGAAAGTTACAAATGATATTCTCACGGCCTCAGATAAGAATCTTGTGTCTGTTCTGGTCTTGTTGGACCTCAGTGCTGCTTTTGACACAGTCGATCACAATATTCTCTTAGAAAGGCTTGAACATGTTGTAGGGATCAAAGGAACAGCGCTAGGCTGGTTTAAATCTTATTTATCTGACAGATTTCAGTTTGTTCATGTACATGAGAAATCTTCTTCATACTCTAGAGTTACTTGTGGAGTACCACAGGGTTCAGTACTTGGACCAATTCTTTTCACTATATATATGCTTCCAATTGGTAAAATCATTAGACAACATGGGATAAACTTCCACTGTTATGCTGATGATACTCAGTTATATTTATCCATAAACCCTGATGAACCTAATCAGTTAGGTAGACTACAGGCTTGTCTTGAAGACANNCACGTCCAAAAAGAAGATGAAATGAGTTAAATAAAGGTTAGAAAGTCACTGAAAATGAACTTACCCAGAGTGTTTAGCTAAAGCTAGCTGCTGCTGCCGCTGAGCTGAGACGAATAGGGGAGACCCGTAGCGCTCACTGATTGGTCGATTCTGTTCCCCGCCCTCGCCCCCTCCTCCCCCCGCTCCGCTCTCACCTCTGATAGGCTCAGCTGCTTTTTGAAACAAACACAGCAACAAGTGTTTCAAAAGGCATCCGTGTGAGAGGAGAGTTGTACACTTGTGAAATTAAAGCTGAGCATGTGCAGAAACAGATCTGTAGACTTGTGTTCATAGAGTTGTAGCTGAAAAATGCTACACACAACTTTATTTTATTTCACATGCATGTGAGTTTTTATTACAAGTACATATTTTTCTTTACAAGTTTACAGGTGTTATTGTGCAGCTTCTCACATTGTACTGCACACACACACACCTCAAATGTTCAAGCTCACATTTTACTGCACACACACTCACATCCAATCTTCAAGCCCACATGGCGTTGTACAGACACACAACAGAGCTACAAGCTCGTCCATTTTGACACATATTGATCGTGAGACATGTTTCAAAAAACAGACGTGTGAGAAGAGAGCTGTGCACTTGTAAGAGAAGAACTGAGCATGCGCAGAAACAACTCTGTAGACGTGTGTTCACAGAGTTGTAGTTGAAAATGTTACACACAACTTTATTTTATTTCACATGCATGTGAATTTTTCTTACAAGTACACATTTATCTTTACAGGTTTACGCATGTTGTTGTGCAGCTTCTCACATTCTACAGCACACACACACGCACACAATTTTCAAGCTCACATCACGTTGTACAAATACACACAACAGATCTACAAGTTCGGCCATTTTGAAACATAATGATCTCCATACGTGGTTTGTATACACGCAGGGGGCGTGTTTTGTAGGGGCGTGTTATGTAGAGGCGTGGTTTGTAGCGGCTGCGAGGCTGCAGCTGGATAGACTGAGGTAGCAATCTAGCGGCTAGCAAAGCTAACCTGGAGCTAGGGAGCTAAAGCCGAGCCTCATACTGGAGTTTGTAGCTGACGGAGGAGAATCGCGGGGGATTTTCCCAGCAAACACAATCATCTGGAAAAAAAAAACAATCGGTAAGTTAATATGTAACTAGAAAAAAGCCGTTTCTGAAATGATCTTTTTTTTCTTCAGGCTGATTATCTCAAAGATGCATTACTGAATTAGGAAAACAAAGTTAGCTTTTAACGTTTTTTTTCATGCCTCTTAACAACGTTCTAATGTAGTATAGCTATAAAAATATTGTGGAGATTAAAAAAAACGAAAAAAATTAATAAAGTGGTTCTCTCGCATTTGTCTAAAAACATCAGCCAATCATTGCTTTCGTACCGAAAGCAACAATTGGACCACTAGCTTGTCTATCTCGCCGAACCCAGCCGAACCGCAGCATTTCAGCATTTCCCCGTGTCCTCCATTAAAGCGCACGGGAGCATTTTTCAGCAGAACACACCGGAAGTGACACGTTGGGCCGGAAGTCAGCTACCGCGCTCAGTTATGGCAGAGAAGGGAAAACAGCCGGCTCCTGCTACTTCTATTGTTGGAAAAACTACCAGAGTCTCAAAAAGAAAAACACCATTTGAGCTAGCAGAAAACAAAAAACGTTTGGACACAGAAAGAGGACAAACCAGGGTGAATATTGACTCAGCGTTTCCAAGATGGAGACAACTACGGGAGACACGGCCTGAAAACAGATGCGATGGTTGCCATCTTTCTTTTGGACAGGTAATTCTTGCTTCATATTACAACATCTTAGCATCATAAAGGCATTGTTTGATTATTTTAGTTTGGTTTTAAAGATTGAACGGGATTGTAGCTTTGTTTTATCCTTGCACACGACTTTATTTGCACCTTTCTTTGTTAGCAGTAATAGCACGTTATGCTAATGCTACGTAAACAGCTATCGTTACGGACTTTATTTATGGAAAAAATAAGCGTTGACATAAGCATCGGGATCAGCTTAGTCATTTATGTAATTTCCCTGCTAATATCTTCCCTTTTTTGTTGTTAGTTACAAAATGCATGATCTTCAACTCATTCATGGTGTGAACAAACCTGCCCAGCTGTTTCTGCTACGATTGTGATCGGTAGGTGTGTAGATTTACTTCTAACATGTGTTGTAGAATATGTATGCTCTTATGTCCACCAGAGTCATAATTGGCATCAAGTTGCTGCATGAGAACATAAATGTCTGCAGCTTTCTCCAATTCTCCTGATCAAACTGTAATTTAAGTAAAACAGTGACTGCAAATCTTATTTGTGATAAGAAATAGTAAGTTATTTATTTTTGATAATATATTTTTATTTCATACCGATTATATCATTATTTTTTGTAAAACTAATAGTAACAAAATAAATACAACTTATAAATACCTGAATGAAAAGGAGCAGATTAAAAGAAAATCTTATACATAATCTGCCCCACTCACACCAGTAGTTAAATCTGTAATAAATAAAATGTGTTTAACTAATAAATGTAACTGAAAGACAGCTGCGGACCATCACGCTAATGATTTACTAACAGATATTTTATTTACTGTTCTTGTAACATCATCTATTCATGGCAGTTTAAAACAGGAAGAAACAAATGACAAATAAAAAACCAAACAAGATTAATGCTTATATTTTATCATATTGTTTTAAGTCTTATTAAACATTGTAATTGATTTAGCTTCTTTCATCTCTGACTCCAGATTGTTCCATAAACCGACTCCACACACAGAAACACATCGCTCCAACACTTTGGTTATGAATCTTGGTTTTATAAATATCTAAATTTGAATTTTTGTAACTCAGCAAATAATGGCCTGGTTGGAGCTCTGTAACTACTTTGACTAATGACTCTCATTGCTCTTTTTTTGTAAAATCAAAACTGGATCAGTGTATGTTTTATATGTACTTCCCCAGATTTCAATGCAATAAGACATATATGGAACAATCAGAGTATTGTATAATAGACATAATGCATTATTATTCAAATACTACTTTACTCTGTGTAGTACAGCAAATGCCATTTTTATTTTTATACCATTAATATGTGGCTTCCAGGAAATATTTTCATCAATAATGAACCCCAAAAACTTACTTTTCCTCACTCTATCAATAGTAATGCCTTCTATAGCCAGTGAAATGTCAGTATTTACTCCTCTCTCTTTTGNAGACACACACACACGCACACACACACACACACACTCAGACACTCAGACACACTCACACACACACACACGCACACACACACACTCAGACACTCAGACACACACACACACACACACACACACACACACACAGAATGCTGCAGCTTCGTTTACATCAGACCCGGTGAGAGGTTCAGCAGAGGTAAGGAGTCTGACTGACAGAAACTGGATCCTCTGAAGGTCCAGAAAATCAACTGGTTCTGCCACAGCGCGTCTCACAGAAACTTTATCCCAGAGTTCCCCTCGTGCACGGGGCAGCACGCTCACGTTTCACCGCTGATTTAACAGAGAAGAAACAGAATGGATTTGAGAATACTTCAGATATCTTCCTGCTCTTTCAGAGCTGAGGAAATGAGAGGGAACAGAGTTAAAAAGCAGGATTTTCCGCTTGTTGCTGTGAAGCATCCCAGGATTTATCCTGTGGTGATTAGCCCGCTGATTCCTGCAGCTGGATGTGTATTCAGCAGGAGTGAAAGGGTTAAACTGCCCTGATTAGAGAACAAAAGGGTTAATAAAACATGTTAGCCTTCAGTCTGAGCTGCTCACACAGCAGGTCAAAGGTCACCGTAAAGAAGACAGCGGTAATTACTGTATGGGTTCTAATCAGAACGCAGCTCCTTCTGATGGACGTCTGATTTTATCTGAACAAGAAGAAGAAGAAGAAACTCTCTGGTTCAGAAAATCTCAGCCTTTTCTCCGATGCTCCGGTTTAGTCTAACGCCTGATTCCAGTAGCAGGGCCCCCTCATGAACATCACATCACATCTTCTATTATTCAGACGCAAACATCATCTGAGGAAAACAGGCCAGATATCCCATAAACTACCTGGGCAGGGTCAGAGGTCAGCTGGTGTGGAAACGGGTCACAAACAGGTACCATCATACATGTTGGTGCTGAGTCATTAAACCCAGCTGGCAGCACTGAGGGTTTGGGCCGGTTCTGACCCAACACGATTCAGTGTCTGATGTGAGCTCATTCGTCTGAAGGTTGGACCGAACCGGGTCATAAACAGAACCATGATCCAGCAGCTGAAACAGGTACATTTCACTTTAAAAGCCTCCTCTAGTTTGATTAGCTTCTCTTCATTTTTGGTTCAATTCTGGCGATCTTTGTACCAATCCGTTCCACAGAATGCTGAACTTCCTGTTTGCCTGTTCTACATTAGAGAGGTAGGACAAGTCTCTCTCGTTTCCTTTCTGTGTCCAAAGAATAAGTTTGTTGATTCCAGCTCGTGTTTATCTGCAAATCTCCCAGATTGTTCCCATAAATGCACACTAAGTCAGTCTTAGATGAACCAGAAACAGACCCGAGGCTCTGAGCCTGATGCTTATTGAATTATTTGACCTGTGATAGAAATCTGCAGCAGTTAGAGCCAATAACAACAGTCAGGGATGGCTGAAGGTTTTACAGCATTACAGCCCTTGTTTACTGCAGCTCTAAGCAGGTGTTCTGTCCATTTCAGGCATGAACGCTTTAACCCCCCCGCCAGGCCCCCGACACACCCCCAACAGGCTCCTGACAGACCCCCGACAGGCCCCACGACACACCCCCAACAGGCCCCCTACAGACCCCCGACAGGTCCCCGACAGACTTCCGACAGATCCTCGACAGACCTNACATAATCTGCCCCACTCACACCAGTAGTTAAATCTGTAATAAATAAAATGTGTTTAACTAATAAATGTAACTGAAAGACAGCTGCGGACCATCACGCTAATGATTTACTAACAGATATTTTATTTACTGTTCTTGTAACATCATCTATTCATGGCAGTTTAAAACAGGAAGAAACAAATGACAAATAAAAAACCAAACAAGATTAATGCTTATATTTTATCATATTGTTTTAAGTCTTATTAAACATTGTAATTGATTTAGCTTCTTTCATCTCTGACTCCAGATTGTTCCATAAACCGACTCCACACACAGAAACACATCGCTCCAACACTTTGGTTATGAATCTTGGTTTTATAAATATCTAAATTTGAATTTTTGTAACTCAGCAAATAATGGCCTGGTTGGAGCTCTGTAACTACTTTGACTAATGACTCTCATTGCTCTTTTTTTGTAAAATCAAAACTGGATCAATGTATGTTTTATATGTACTTCCCCAGATTTCAATGCAATAAGACAGATATGGAACAATCAGAGTATTGTATAATAGACATAATGCATTATTATTCAAATACTACTTTACTCTGTGTAGTACAGCAAATGCCATTTTTATTTTTATACCATTAATATGTGGCTTCCAGGAAATATTTTCATCAATAATGAACCCCAAAAACTTACTTTTCCTCACTCTATCAATAGTAATGCCTTCTATAGCCAGTGAAATGTCAGTATTTACTCCTCTCTCTTTTGTACTGATCCAGTCATGGGCTTCCACACCTCCTGCTCACCGTCTTCATGACCTGTCCTCTGGCCAGTGGGTTGTTTGAGTGGCTGACCCTTCTCCTCCACCTTAGTTTGAGATGATGATGGCAGACGAGAAGCTTCTGGAGCTTCGCCCGTTGGACATCAGTCATTACAAGGTGAACAGGGCGGTTTGTCTTTATCATTTTTCTTGCTTTTCATTTGAATTCTTTATTTTAAGCTTCAGCTTTCATTTCTCTTCAGGTGGTTTCCCAGGTGAGGTCCAGCTGTGAAAGCCTCTCAGAAGAAAATTTAGCAAAGCTCGGTGTGGAGTTGTTCAACTGCCAGGCAGAGATCAAGGGGTGCTGGACTTTCGTGTGTAAATGGTAAAGTTTTATTCTGTTTAAACAGATGTTTCCTGACACAAAAACAGTGTTTATGAAATTTTATACCATTTGATTCTCAGAGCATTAAGGAGTGCACGTCTGACAGGGATCCAGACACGTGGAACACCTACCACATCATAAGTAAACGAGCTCGCTCGCTTTGCTACACGACCCGTCAGCAGCTCTTTCTGAGCCAAGTAGAGCTCACAATTAACATCCTCATCTCCACGGTGACCAGCCAGGTAGAGCTGAGTTCTCCTGAAGGATCTCCTTCATGCTGTGAGGCTGCAGATCTGGGCTTATCCTCCCTGCTTGTGTTTTGTATTAAACAGGAGGAGCTGGAGCTGAAGGACCTGACTGCAGCTTCTCTGGACAAGCTGATGGAGGCCACGGGGCCCTGCAGGCCCAAGAGGGGAAGCTGGAGCAGATGGAGACCTCAAATCCTGGAACGATGATGGTCATCATTTCTGGACAGCAACTGGTGGCTCAACTCACCAACAGAAAACAGAAACTCCTATCACACAAGTGGGTAAGTACGGGCTGGTTCGGGAAGCAAATTTGGTTTCACATCTGGGTCGTGTGTGCCTTTTCCTTTCTGAGGTGACTTTTGGTGCTTACACACTAGCACAAGATCGGTACGGATGGGCTGAAAGATTTGGTTTCCAGCGCCAAACCGGACGTGTTTTCAGCCCTCTTCCCAAGGCGGTCTGACTCGCGCCAAAACCGGTCCAACACACCCACTGCCGACTCATTGGTTGGCTCAAATTCACGCCTACATTTAGGGGGAACCTCCAATTAGCGGATTGAATCCGCCAGCCTGGCGGGGCCAACTGAGGCCGACCAATCGGAGCCGACCAGGTGCTAGTGTGTAAGCGCCATTTATTTCATCCTCGGCAGTCTGACTGGGATCGAGGTGACTCTGAAATTCCCGCCTGCCGCCTCTGAGAATCAGCCAGCAGGGGCTTCCTGCATGCGCGATTTATTTTCATTATGGATGTTGTCAAGTAAACATCTCTTGTCTGTAGAACGGAGCTGTAGCTGAAGAACCATGGCAGACTGCTGCTCAGGGAGAAGAGAGACCGTTGTGTGTGAGACCCTCACGCTGTCCTCCGCTGCCGCAGCAGTGAATGAATAAAACATACATAGGAGAGACTGGACGCCAACTCAACACACGAACAATAGAACACAGAAAGGAGTGTGAGAAGGAGACGAGAAAAAGACACACAAGAGCAGCAAAACAGGAAGCAGAAAGTACAATAAAAAAATCAGCCGTAACAGATCACTGCACAAGAGAAAATCATATAATGGACTGGGACAAAACAAGGATCATAAACACAGAACAACAAAAATACAAAAGATGGATCAAGGAAGCGATTGAAATAAGGAGACGTGGACACGCAACCATGAACAGAGATGAAGGAGTTTATACACTGGATCACGCATGGGACAGTGTCATCGGCAAGGAGGGCGCGGGCAGCAGAGGGCGACACCGTCCTCTGCTGCCCGCAGATAAACGGAGAAGGAAGTGACGTCGCCAAGATGGCGATGTAGCTCTGAGGATGATCGCAGCTGCGATCGAAACGTCAGCGAAATAAGAAGGTAAAAAACAACTCCTGTTTGCGTAAAAAGAAAGAAAAAAAGTGATAGTATTTAGAAAAAACACAGAATGAACGCTCAAAAGATAAATCAAACACCATGAGAAATGAACAAGTAATAAAATACAGACTACTACGTTTACAAAAGTATACACAATGATCACATATGGACAAAGGCAATTTAGCAGTGGTAAATAAAATTAAATGAGTATCAGCAACAGTCTTTGGTTGTTTGTCTAATGTAGTTTGATTCAGCTACAGATGAAACATTTATTGTCCATGTGGGTCTGGGTAGCTCCAGAAACACCAACTTGGTATTATAACCCTGTGACCATGTCTCAGTGCTCCATACTGCCAGACCACAAACTGACGTTATGCTGCATATCTGAACTCCTGATTACTCTCCCCGGTATGGATGTCCTTCCACATTTGGCAAGCCGGAGGACCCCCACTGCTGTACGCTTCCATTTGAGGGAGGTTGGAGGATGCTGCCGACAGCATTTCTTTTCAATGTCTGTTGGCATTTCTCTACAGTATGAGCAAAATACACCATGATGCATCTGATTCCTGAGCTGCCAACGGTGGAGCATGGTGATGTTACATCCATGATGAAAACAAGAGGCTTGGGTCACGTGTTAAACAATGCTCCAACAATCTGGGATGTTTCCAAGATTAGGGATCTGATTCATGCCTGTTGAAAGATAAAGAACATGAGTTGGTTGGTTAATTTTCTACATGCTTATGAAGAGTGGTAAAAACAACTTGAACATAATGTTTTACTATCCTAATGTAGAATGTCAAGAAAAATGTTGAACTATGCAAATAACTTTTAGCAATTTTATCAATTAGCTTAAAAATGACTACAAAATGCAAAAAGAGTAATAACATTCCAACCAATACAATTATATTTTGGTAGATGGATGCTCTGAATATTATTGATGTGAGACCACAATCAGTGATGTTGAAGTTTTATCCAACCTACGTAATACAATAAATTATTTTTCACAAACAGTGAAATGGGTTCTGCACACCTGTACACAGGAAGAAGAAGATCTAAAATGAATATACCTTATATTCAGCAATCCTTTGCTGTAAATCCTCAACTGGATGTGCATCTTGGATTGAAAGACTTGATGTAGTTGCTCCCTCTGGACTGTTTGTGCTGAGATTAGCCATGGTTGTTCCAGTAACAGCAGCTCTAGGCTCCGTCCGGTAAATATTCTCTATCGGACCCAGCAAGGCTCTTGTCGTGGAAACTATGTGGAAAAATTAAAAAAAGAGAAACCATTTCACTACAAAACAAGAGGCCCCAACAATATTTGAATGACAAAATCAAAGAAGTTGTTCTGTCAGACAGCTATTAGCAGGATTAGCTGTCTGACAGCAGGCTACCATGCTATTTATTAGTCTTTGTAATGAAAATAAGCCCTAAATAAACATTTTAAAACATACTTCGTTACCATATGAATAAGTTAAAATGAAACATTTATGTTAGACGTTTATATTGTTTATCTTTCACTTACCGGTGGTTCCGCCATATTGGTTCACGAAAACTGCAGCTGGTGTTCTGCTCTCTCTTGTTCACTGTGGCAATGCGCGTTCCCATATCCGGAGGGGCGCGGCCTAGGGATTATAGCCGACGGGAGGGGTGAGAGTTCTGGGAAAGTGCTTGTGTAAGCTAGCTAGCTGGGCCTAGCTTGTTTTCGGATTAGTTATAGCACCTTTAATGTCCTTTTGTTTAATGATGTGGAAACGGTTTTCCACATGTGTTGATTATTGTTGCTGGTGAGCTGCTGCCCATCTTGGCCAGGACTCTCTTTTGAATGAGTTTTTAATCTAAATGTTTTTTTCCTGTTTAATAAATGGGTAAATGATTAAAAAAATAAAAAGGCAATTTTTCTGTATTTTTTTACTCAGTTATTAGTGTTTGAGAGAAGTCATCAAGCTAAGTGACTTATTAAAGTTAATTTTTTAATACTTATCTTCCATTTACAAAAACTGTTGTCACAAGTGAAGTAGCATTTATTCTGTATTCTTAGTACAGTTCCCAAGAAGAGATATACAGATAAAATAAACACAATATGACTCGCTAAAACCAACAGGCTCATGAGACATGAGAACAACAAAGGACAACACTAACAGTAATGTGAAAATAAAGGTAAATACGTGTATATATATAGAGATGACTAAATTAGCGTAACTCAGCATGATCTAAAAAGGAATGTGCCATAGCTGATTAACAACAGCTACCATTAACAATTTCTTTTACTTTGACCCTATTCAATTCTGCAAAGTATGTCAGAATTATGAATCATTAATTGAGGTCTGGGAGGTTAAAAGTTTCACTGTCATTTATTACAACACTTTATTTTCATAGATCTGTGACAAGGTCACCACGGCTGCCTGGACATCCACGACATCGGTTACACAAAGCAGAAAATGTAAGTAACTGTCTCCATAGCTCCATGTAGAATAGTAATAGTAATGTACTTTCAACAGATTGGTCTGTTGAGCTGTCATATTATATTACTTTTCTCTCTGTGATTAATTATATTATTTGTTTCTCTGTCATTAATTATATGTTTTTGTATCAACAGCCATTTGAATCATCGGAGACAGCTACGTGAGGCGTGGTGCCCAGAGAGCTGCACAAACCACTGGAGACAACCTTGGCCTCTCTGAAGCCCGTGTCTCCTGGTTCGGTAGGGGTGGACTGTGCTGGAAAGACCTTCTCCCCTTCTTTTTCCACTCTCTGAGAGGAAGAGCAGCTCCTGATGTCCTCATCCATTGTGGCGGCAACAAAAAAAGCAAAAGTACAAACATATCCCAGACTGTTATGCCTGATGTGTTATTGATGTCATTTTGTTTAATAATTCCATCTGTAGCCAAACCACTGCTGACAATGTTCTTCCCCTCAACCCTGTATTCATCTCTAAAAGACTGTGCAGCTCTCTGGGCCTCTTTTATGCACTTTTTATTTTTAATTTCTATAAATTTAATGACAGTCATGTTACATTAAAAATGTTTGTAAAAAACAATAAACGTTTTTCCTCAACTACTGGAATTTCTTTGAATGCGGCAAAACGTGAGGAAGCTTTGTGTAAAGATCTTAATATTAAAATAAACCTGGGAGGCTCCAACATTATCAAATCAAATCAAAATTAAATTACTAAGTTTGTAGATATTTTTTACAGATATTGGGAATAATTAATTGATGTGTAAAAAAACAAACTTAAATCATTTGTCATTCTTTTATTGAAACATCACCAAAATAAAACAACAGAGCAGCACCTGTGGATAGGAAAAAAGTGTTATAAAGACAGATGTACATAGATTGTAAAGTACATATCCTACATATTATCATAAAAGACCGTATTATAAAAAACACTAAACTTGTCCTGGACAGCAGCCTGGCAGAAGGATGGTGGTCTTTCTGCCAGAATGTGCTGATTTTATCTTACAAGAGGAACTTTTGGTGTTTGACGTTCCCCTTGAGTTTGAAAAAGTGTTATTTAAATATTTGGATTATGTATTGCAGTAACAGCATGTAAGTGCTGGATCAATCGGGAAGAAAGGGCTGCAAGGGGACAAGTGAGTAAAGAGTGAATAAATAAAAAACATTAAAAACAACGGCAAGCAGCTGCCACAACAGGGGGATTGTGCCAGAGAGCGAGTTTAGAACATCGAGGCTTTCCTGATCAATCCCTGATTGACATAGCGCTCCCCTTCCCTCCAGGTTTCGCTGGGTCCACCACAGATTCCCTGGTGGATTCAATCCACCTGGGAATCTTGAGAGTAGCTCGATTTCTGTAAAGAAACATTCAAAACCAAGAGAGTCTCTGACTTTGGGAACCAGCTTGTCTGGGGCACAGATGAGGATCTCAGTCTTGTCTTCATTCAGCTGTAGAAAGTTCCCAGCCATCCAGGTTTAATAGAGTCTAAGCAGCTGTGCAACAGCTGCAGCTTAGGCATCTCATGGGGCTTAAAGGAGATGTACAGTTGGATGTCATCTGTGTAACGATGGTAGGAGATTCCTTTAAAAGAGCTCAAGATGTACTGAAGAGGAAGCAGATAAAGGAGGAAAAGTAGAGCCAGAACCTGAATGATGAGACCAGAACCTTCCAGACTGCCGAGCACCTAGCCACACAGACGTCAGCAGGGGCCATATCCAGAACTGGGTTGACCCAGGCCATGGCCCACAGGGCAGAAGGAAACACGAACCTAACAGCAACTCCACCTGAAACAGAAGAATTTAAGTTTGTGTAAACATTCTAAGCAAAAAAATATTTTGATACTGTGTACCTTGAGGTTATGATAGCATTTTACAAGTTTGCATTTTTCAAGGCGCTTATGTAGCAATAAGATAAGTATATGTTAAAGTAAAATCACCTCAGTTTGTTAAACCCTAGTGATTACACTAGAAAACTCAATTACAATGAGAAAGGACATGAAACAGTTCAGCTTAATCACAATTTACAAGTAATGTTAACAAATCAGACATGTTTAAGTAATGTGAATTTAAAAAAATGAGTGGATACAACATTTGGGAGTACAGTACACAGACTTCACAGTGTGGCTCTTACTTTTCAGATTTTTCAGCTCATATGATCGCAAATGCTATAATAATCTTTCAAGAGGAAGAAGATGTCATTTTACATTAACAGTATGGTACTGATTTCTTTAAACTCAGGCAGTGCTGCATGTGCTCCTGTGCAAACAAACAGGCCAACCACATATGTTGTGCCTTTTCAAATGTGACCCGTCTTGTGCTACACATGTTGCTGCTTTCACTGAAGCTTGAGACCAGTGCATGAGTATCAGCGGGCAAAGTCTCAATATAAACAGAAATCATCATCGAAGTCTGTACTTGTGGCTTGAAAAATCTAGGACATGACAAGTGAAATGCCATCATATTTTGGTGTTTGTGTGCCAGAGTTTTCAAAACATTTTTGTAGTTGCGAGTGTCATGAAAGACCCCTTATGATGAGTTCGACAGATGGATGCAGTGTTCCCTCGCCCGGACGCGGGTCACCGGGGCCCCCCTCTGGAGCCAGGCCTGGAGGTGGGGCACGCTGGCGGGCGCCTGGTGGCCAGGCTTTCACCCATGGAGCCCGGCCGGGCACAGCCCAAAGAGGAGACGTGGGTCCCCCTTCTCATGGGCTCACCACTCGTGGGAGGGGCCAAAGGGGTCGGGTGCAATGTGGAAAGGGTGGTAGCCGAAGGCGGGGACCTTGGCGGTCTGATCCTCGGCTACAGAAGCTGGCTCTTGGTACGTGGAATGTCACCTCTCTGGTGGAGAAAGAGCCGGAGTTGGTGTGTGAGGTTGAGAGGTTCCGACTAGATATAGTTGGACTCACCTCAACGCATGGCTCTGGCTCTGGAACCAGTTTCCTCGAGAGGGGTTGGACTCTCTACAACTCTGGAGTTGCTCCCACTGAGAGGCGTCGAGCAGGGGTGGGCATACTTCTTGCCCCCCATCTTGGTGCCTGTACGTTGGGGTTTACCCCGGTGAGCGAGAGGGTAGCCTCCCTCCGTCTCCGTGTGGGGGGACGGGTCCTGACTGTGGTTTGTGCTTATGCACCAAACTGCAGCTCAGACTACCCACCCTTTTTGGAGTCCCTGGAGGGGGTACTGGAAAGCGCTCCTTCGGGTGACTCCCTCGTTCTGCTGGGGGACTTCAATGCTCACGTGGGCAACGACAGTGAGACCTGGAGAGGTGTGGTTGGGAGGAACGGCCCCCCTGATCTGAATCCGTGGCCGCGCCAGTGAGGTAAAGTCACCGTGGCACGGGTTTTGAACTCCGCTGAGGCTTCTCCGGTGGTTTTTGCTGGTTCTGCGTGCGTTCGTTCCAGTTTCGCTTCTGCTTTTGTCCTTGCGGGTTGCGCTATTGTCTTTTTTTTTTAATTGACGTGTTGAACAGTCTTTACGGTGGGCTACACCGCAGTTAGCAGAGGGACACTACAGTATATTCAGTTGCAAAAATAAACATAATGGTTGGATCGGGGGCAGGGTCCCCTGTGCGCCGGGGCCCAGGGCTGCAGCCCATGTAAGCCCATGCAAAAGTCCGGGGCTGCAGATACCTGTCAGTCACATGTGTCTTTTATAGGTTTTAGCACCATTTACACAACAAAGAATTTTTTTCCCATTGACATAATTATTTATTGGGTAAAATAATTAGTGGATGAGGAACTTCTCGCGCAGTGGCAAATGGCTTGCAAGTTTAAACTTTGTTTGACCATTGGGGAGTCAAGCGGTTGACAGCCTGTCGAATCACAAATAAATGCATTAAATGTGTAACGCGTCGATTGCTGCTCTGACTTTCGAGGTAAAATTAAAAGAGGAACTGATGGAAATAAATAACGGAACAAGGGTTGAGCTTTTATAAAAAGAAATATTAATCATAAAGTGTGGTTAATAAAATTCCTAAAAGCAAAAGCTATGTTTTCAACAAGCCCCATAAGCCCAGCCACTGGATGCTCGAGGACAGTACTCTGCTGACGTGTCCTTGAAGAGTCCATTTTTGTATCACTTTCTGGAGACTGTGTTTTCTGGCAAATTTATAATTTTTTGCTTTTATAAAATATAATTTGTCTTATTTAAATGTCATAGGAAGATTAGGTAATGATGTGTTTTTAAATTAATTTAGTCATAATGTGTGTGTGTAAGAGTGTACATAGCTAAAGTTATCTGCGTTAATTTAAGCAAAGATAAAAGAAAATAAAAATAATTCTGATGTGCACCAACCAGCCAGTCAAAACAAAAGTAGTTATGTCTGACCTGCTAGCTGGAATCAGAATAAAAATCTATAACTCTTTTCATTCCACACGAGAGATTAAATCAACATTTTGTCAACTTGTAATGACAGTGAGGAGAAACCCTTCCTGTTTGGAGAATGTCTTGTGGAAAAACCCTTTTGTAGATTGTTTTTCTATTAAATTGCCAGCAGAGGGAGGTCTATGCTCACACAAGCACACACACACACACACACACATCCTACCAAGGACTTCCACAGAATCCCAGCTCTTCTTTGTCTCTTCAGTTGTACATCTTTTGTCAGGAGAGGTACACAATGGGTGGCTCCTACTGTTTGACAAATCAAACACACAAGATTAAAGTTGTGATAGCGACTCTGCAAACAATCTAGGTTTTGAACACAAACATGGTCATGGGACACTCACCCCACCCTTTGGGTATCTTCCCTGAGATGCTTCTGCCGGAACTGGAAACCTGCAATGTCAGAGGAAACGAGAGAGTGCTAAACACCAGTTACTGTTTTCTAGATCCAAACGTCTTTTGTTGTCCGTTTTTCTTTTTGGGACTCTTTTTGGTAGTTTGTCCTAAAGTTGTCCTTCTCTGATATTATTGAGGTGTGAACCTCTCACACCAGTGGTGTTCTGCTGCAAAATACGCGAGTGCATTATGAATGGAGGACCCAAGGAAGTGCAGCGGTTTGTCTAGACCAGGGGTCGGGAACATGCGGCTCTGGAGCCGCATGCGGCTCTTTTAGCGACCCCTAGTGGAGCTTCTTCACAAATGTCCCCACAAGAGTATGAAAATGGATGGGGGATCTATTTTTTGTTTTAATATGGTTTCTGTAGGAGGACAAACATTCTTAACGTTTTCCAATGCTGTAAAAATGTGCATGATAAATATTAAATTTTAACATTTCTGTCAACGAAAATTTGTGTCATAGCCTGAGACACACGTTTCAGCGCGGCGCCCATAGATATATGGCGGCGCCGTGCCAGGATGGATGTAAACAGACCAGCGGGTGTGTCAGGGTCATGGATCCCAAAGGGACAAAGAGAAAGATAGCTGATGAGAACAGAGGATTCAAGGAAGAATGGACCCAATTATTTGCTTTCATTGTCGACGCGGAAGGATTACCTGGAAAAACTTCAACTTTTCACCGCTGTTGCTCGGACAAGGACCAATCAGCGGAGGTTTCACTGACTGACCAATGCTTCTCAGTACATCTCCGGGTAAACATGGAGGAAAAGTTAATATTTGCCGTGTCTGACGTCCCAGAGCTTTACAAGACTTCACTTAACTCCAGCAAAACCTTGTGAGACTTCACATCTACCGCTGTTTCAACTCTGAACTGCTTTAATAACCCAAGATTCCCTCCAATCTGACGGCCAATCAAAACAACGGAAGACTCGCTATTCGCCCTGGAACAGAGGCGTCGCTGGCTTTGCTGCTGCCGCATGTCGCCTCCCGTGTGTCAGGTTATAAAAGTAGATTTAAGAAGTGGATTACATCTCCACACTCCACTACTGCTGCAGGTTTTGTTGCAACCTGAGAGATAAAAGCAGGGAAAACTGTTCATGGATGGTGATTACATGAAGGATTCATTCATCAAAATATCAGAGCACCTATTTCAGACTTCAAAAACAAAACCGAGATAATCCAGAAAATTAAAGACTTTCCTCTCTCCACAAAGACAAGGACCATTAAAACGACAGGAGACGTCACCAATCAGCAAATCAGAGACATTAATTCAGCTCCAGCGTCCTCAACTACCTGTGATGAGTCGTGTGATGTGATCGATATCAAACAGACAGCGCTGTTATGCAGGTATGTGAGCTGTGATGGGCTCAAGAAGAAATGATCAAATTAATCCCACTGATTAATATTGTAATGGAAGTTAAACTTAAAGCACCAAATATCTACAGCAGAGTCACGTGGTGTCGTTCTCTCCAGGATGCTGCAGGAAAATAAACATTTAATCATGAATGCTCATTATGTATTTGTAGCCTACTTAGTCATTTTGATAATAGGCTAATATAGCTAATATACACTTACAACCTGTGTTGCCTTCATATAAGGCTTATATAAG
>SSNS01000468.1:21503-39886 GCA_006937985.1 Aphyosemion australe
AATCACAGGTTAAACTTGAGGTACGATTTTGGAAAGTTCAGGAACGTCTCCTCCTCCCCCCATTCAAAAGAATAGGGCCAAAAACAGACTTTGCTCGACTTCAGGCCGTGTCCTGAGAGAACCGTAGAACCGAGGGAAATGAGACTTGCGCTGGATGAAAGCTGACGGATTTTCCTCCGTTTTGAGCTATAATTTATGGACGTACTCCAAAAATTGTGGTCGTAGCGTTAACTAGTTTGGAAAGGTTTTAAAATATTTCTCCTTCCAGCAGCTGAGCTGTGCTGTCCCAAATATGGTCATTCCTTTCCCACTGTGACTGACAGCTCCAGATCTCAATCCAGAGGGGAAATTCTGCTACGACCACATCTTTTGGGGTAGACGCGTAATTTTCTCAAAAACAGTAGGTTTTTTTGTCTGCTTCGATGGGATGGTCTGGATTTTGCTGTAGCTGCCACGGTTTTTGCGCTACAAGGCTCAGAAGGAGGAGTGATCCTGATTTTCTCCCATTGGCAGCCATTCAATTTTTTCTCAGCTCAGGTGCTTCGATCGCTGTTTTAGAGCTAAACTGTACTCGTCATATCTCCTACAATATTAAAGATAGGCACACAAAAATTCACACAGAGCACCATCAAAGCCTTCGGCCGCTGACGGTTTTGGAATTTTTCGAATCGGTGTAATACTTTTCGAATGGTGAGGAGACGTTCGGAGCCTGCAATTTGACATTTGGAGCTGCAGAACAGGTGATCTCCTGATTCTGATGATTTTTTCTAAACAAAAATCTGCTACGACCACATTTTTTAGGGTACACTCATCAATTACTCAAAAACAGTAGTTTTACTCGTCTGCTTCGATGGGATGTCCTCGTTTTAGCTGTAGCTGTCACGGTTCTTGAGTTACAAGCGTCAGAAGGATGATTCAGCCACATTTTCCTCCCATATAAAACAGGCATTTTCTGCTCCGGTCTGTGTCAGACAGCAGAAATCATCTCATCATATCTCCTACAAATATTCTAGGTAGGCACACAAAAATTTCAATATAGCACCACCAAAGCCTTCTGATGTTCACGCTTTTGGAATTTTTCAAATCGGTGCAATACTTTTCGAATGGTGATGAGACGTTGGAGGCCTCTGAACGGACATCTAACAGCTGAAGCTGACTGTAAGTACATGCAGACAGGTCGTTAACACATGCAGACGGCTCGTTAAGCCTAATTATAAACAATTAAAGATCAAAGGATCAAAGGCTTTTCCTTATGAGTCAAGTTCACCTGTGTGTGGGTGTGTGCGTGTGTGTGTGTGTGTGTGTGTGTGTGTGTGTGTGTGTGTGTGTGTGTGTGTGTGTGTGTGTGTGTGTGTGTGTGTGTGTGTGTGTGTGTGTTTCTGTCTATGTTTCTGTCTGTCTGTCAGTGTGTCTGTCTGTATATGTCTGATCCCAGAAGCAACCCCTAGTGGCTCCCTGGAGCTTCTTCACAAATGTATGAAAATGGATGGGGGATCTATTTTTTGTTTTAATATGGTTTCTGTAGGAGGACAAACATTCTTAACGTTTTCCAATGCTGTAAAAATGTGCATGATAAATATTAAATTTTAACATTTCTGTCAACGAAAAATTGTGTCATAGCCTGCGACACACGTTTCAGCGCGGCGCCCATAGATATATGGCGGCGCCGTGCCAGGATGGATGTAAACAGACCAGCGGGTGTGTCAGGGTCATGGATCCCAAAGGGACAAAGAGAAAGATAGCTGATGAGAACAGAGGATTCAAGGAAGAATGGACCCAATTATTTGCTTTCATTGTCGACGCGGAAGGATTACCTGGAAAAATTTCAACTTTTCACCGCTGTCGCTCGGACAAGGACCAATCAGCGGAGGTTTCACTGACTGACCAATGCTTCTCAGTACATCTCCGGGTAAACATGGAGGAAAAGTTAATATTTGCCGTGTCTGATGTCCCAGAGCTTTACAAGACTTCACTTAACTCCAGCAAAACCTTGTGAGACTTCACATCTACCGCTGTTTCAACTCTGAACTGCTTTAATAACCCAAGATTCCCTCCAATCTGACGGCCAATCAAAACAACGGAAGACTCGCTATTCGCCCTGGAACAGAGGCGTCGCTGGCTTTGCTGCTGCCGCATGTGGCCTCCCGTGTGTCAGGTTATAAAAGTAGATTTAAGAAGTGGATTACATCTCCACACTCCACTACTGCTGCAAGTTTTGTTGCAACCTGAGAGATAAAAGCAGGGAAAACTGTTCATGGATGGTGATTACATGAAGGATTCATTCATCAAAATATCAGAGCACCTATTTCAGACTTCAAAAACAAAACCGAGATAATCCAGAAAATTAAAGACTTTCCTCTCTCCACAAAGACAAGGACCATTAAAACGACAGGAGACGTCACCAATCAGCAAATCAGAGACATTAATTCAGCTCCAGCGTCCTCAACTACCTGTGATGAGTCGTGTGATGTGATCGATATCAAACAGACAGCGCTGTTATGCAGGTATGTGAGCTGTGATGGGCTCAAGAAGAAATGATCAAATTAATCCCACTGATTAATATTGTAATGGAAGTTAAACTTAAAGCACCAAATATCTACAGCAGAGTCACGTGGTGTCGTTCTCTCCAGGATGCTGCAGGAAAATAAACATTTAATCATGAATGCTCATTATGTATTTGTAGCCTACTTAGTCATTTTGATAATAGGCTAATATAGCTAATATACACTTACAACCTGTGTTGCCTTCATATAAGGCTTATATAAGGCTTTTCATTTTTTGCGGCTCCAGACAGATTTTTTTTTGTTTTTTTGGTCCAAAATGGCTCTTTGAACATTTTGGGTTGCCGACCCCTGGTCTAGACCAACAACCAGATGGTTCAACGGTTGCTTTTGGTCGAAAATGCGTTATTGGCTGAGGTTTTTAGTCGGCCTTGATCTCAGGTTTTTCTCGTGATCGGTGATCAGCCAAAAAGTGCAATCGGTGCACCCCTAGTTAATGTTAAATCAAATCATTGCTATAGAATAATTTTTTGGACAAGTGTGTCAAAACAGGTACAAACGTTTTGTTTTCAAAATTACAAAAACGAAAGTCCAAAGGAACAAATGTGATTTTGTAGTTCAAACAGCAATGCTAAGTATGTTCATTTATATTTGAGAACATGACCTCATGTCCAGTTGAAACTGGTGTTGTTTCATGAGGATTCATGTTGGTTTTCTCAATAAAAGGAAATTGAAACATTGACGTAATCTGCTTTTAGTTAAGATAAAATTGGTATCGGGCAAGTCAGGTTTTTCTCAAGATCGATGATTGATGATCAGCCAAAAACTGCAATCGGTGCACCCTTAGTTTTTAGACAAATGTGAGAAAAACACTTTAATTTTTTTCCATAATATACAGTGGAGGAAATAATGACTTGAGCCCTCGCTGATTTTGTAAGTTTGTCCAATGACAAAGAAATGAAAAGTCTCAGAACAGAATCATTTTAATGGTAGGTTTATTTTAACAGTGACAGATAGCACATCAAAAGGAAAATTCAAAAAATGACTTTAAATAAAAGATAGAAACTGATTTGCATTTCATTGATTTGAAGTATTTAAACCCTCTAACAAAAAAGACTTGATACTTAGTGGCAAAACCCCTGTCTGCAAGCACAGAGGTCAAACGTCTCTTGTAACTGATGATCAAGACATTTTAGGAGGAATGTTGGTCCACTCCTCTTTGCAGATCATCTCTAAATCACTCAGGTTTGGAGGCTGTCTCTGTGCAGCTCTGAGCTTCAGCTCCCTCCATAGGTTTTCTATTGGATTAAGGTCCGGAGACTGACTAGGCCACTCCATGACCTTCATGTGCTTCTTCTTGAGCCGCTCCTTTGTTGCCTTTGCTGTATGTTTTGGGTCATTGTCCTGCTGGAACACCCATCCACGACCCATTTTCAGTTTCCTGGCAGAGGGAAGGAGGTTGTCTCTCAGGATGTGACGATACATGGCTCCGTCCATTTTCCCGTTGATGTGGTGAAGTTGTCCTGTGCCCTTAGCAGAAAAACACCCCCAAAGCAAAATGTTTCCACCTCCATGCTTGACGGTGGGTACGGTGTTTTGGGGGTCATAGGCAGCATTTTTCTTCCTCCAAACACGGCGAGTTGAGTTAATGCCAAAGAGCTCAATGTTGGTCTCATCTGACCACAGCACCTTCTCCCAGTCCCTCTGAATCATTCAGGTGTTCATGGGTAAACTTCAGGCGGGCCTGCACATGTGCCTTCTAGAGCAAGGGGACCTTGGAGCACTGCAGGATGTTAATCCATTGTGGTGTCATGTGTTTCCAATGGTTTTCTTGGTGACTGTGGTCCCAGCTACTTTGAGGTCATTAACTAACTCCTCCCGTGTAGTTCTAGGATGATTTCTCACCTTTCTCACAATCATTGACACCCCACGAGTAGTGATGGGAAAAATGAAACCCTGTGAAACAATGGGGCTTTCCAGCACAGTGTCACTAAATGTCTCACTACTGGAGGCCTCACCTAAGCGCTACAAAACACTGCCATCTGCTGGATGATCAAATGTATTACAAGGCATGCAATACACTGCAGCCCCTTAATGAAAAACTAGGACAAGTCAATAAAGTGTGTGTGTGTGTTATATATAATATATAGATCTCTCTTTCTCTCTCTCTCTCTCTATACATGTATATATATATATATATATATGTATACACAGGTCCTTCTCAAAAAATTAGCATATTGTGATAAAGTTCATTATTTTCTGTAATGTACTGATAAACATTAGACTTTCATATATTTTAGATTCATTACACACAACTGAAGTAGTTCAAGCCGTTTATTGTTTTAATATTGATGATTGTGGCATACAGCTCATGAAAACCCAAAATTCCTATCTCAAAACATTAGCATATTCCAACTGACCAATAAAAGAAAAGTGTTTTTAATACAAAAAAGGTCAACCTTCAAATAATTATGTTCAATTATGCACTCAATACTTGGTCGGGAATCCTTATGCAGAAATGACTGCTTCAATGCGGCGTGGCATGGAGGCAATCAGCCTGTGGCCCTGCTGAGGTGTTATGGAGGCCCAGGATGCTTCGATAGCGGCCTTAAGCTCATCCAGAGTGTTGGGTCTTGCGTCTCTCAACTTTCTCTTCACAATATCCCACAGATTCTCTATGGGGTTCAGGTCAGGAGAGTTGGCAGGCCAATTGAGCACAGTAATACCATGGTCAGTAAACCATTTACCAGTGGTTTTGGCACTGTGAGCAGGTGCCAGGTCGTGCTGAAAAATGAAATCTTCATCTCCATAAAGCTTTTCAGCAGATGGAAGCATGAAGTGCTCCAAAATCTCCTGATAGCTAGCTGCATTGACCCTGCCCTTGATAAAACACAGTGGACCAACACCAGCAGCTGACATGGCACCCCAGACCATCACTGACTGTGGGTACTTGACACTGGACTTCAGGCATTTTGGCATTTCCCTCTGCCCAGTCTTCCTCCAGACTCTGGCACCTTGATTTCCGAATGACATGCAAAATTTGCTTTCATCCGAAAAAAGTACTTTGGACCACTGAGCAACAGGCCAGTGCTGCTTCACTGTAGCCCAGGTCAGGCGCTTCTGCCGCTGTTTCTGGTTCAAAAGTGGCTTGACCTGGGGAATGCGGCACCTGTAGCCCATTTCCTGCACACGCCTGTACACGGTGGCTCTGGATGTTTTCACTCCGGACTCAGTCCACTGCTTCTGCAGGTCCCCCAAGGTCTGGAATCGGTCCTTCTCCACAATCTTCCTCAGGGTCCGGTCACCTCTTCTCGTTGTGCAGCGTTTTCTGCCACACTTTTTCCTTCCCACAGACTTCCCACTGAGGTGCCTTGATACAGCACTCTGGGAACAGCCTATTGGTTCAGAAATGTCTTTCTGTGTCTTACCCTCTTGCTTGAGGGTGTCAATGATGGCCTTCTGGACAGCAGTCAGGTCGGCAGTCTTACCCATGATTGCGGTTTTGAGTAATGAACCAGGCTGGGAGTTTTTAAAAGCCTCAGGAATCTTTTGCAGGTGTTTAGAGTTAATTAGTTGATTCAGATGATTAGGTTAATAGCTCGTTTAGAGAAGCTTTTCATGATATGCTCATTTTTTGAGATAGGAATTTTGGGTTTTCATGAGCTGTGTGCCACAATCATGAAAGTCTAATGTTTATCAGCACATTACAGAAAATAATGAACTTTATCACAATATGCAATTTTTTTGAGAAGGACCTGTATGTATGTATATATATATGTAGAGAGAGAGAGAGAGAGATATCTATATCTATATAGATATATATATAAAAACAAATGCATGGTTTATGGTTTTACGCATTTTTATTTAGAAACAAAAGTTTCTCCAATGTTTTTTGGGTTGAGCTTTGGGTTCCTTTTTTTGCACAGTATTTCTCCCGCCTTTGAAAAAACTCACATGGCACAGACGATGCTGGGGAGCATAGGAAAAGTTTTGCCAGTTCATACAAGTGTGGGAATAAACTTCTAGTCTTGTTTCAGTATAAAAGCGGATCCTCATTCCTGGGAATGTTGTGCTCTACAAGATAGCGGTTGACTTCAATAGTGGCATCTGCCACCACACGCAGAAGCAGCTCATGATGCTTTGGTCCAGCAAATGTCATAGATCACCTAATAACAGTAGAGCATGTTAATTTACAGTGCTAACTCAGATTTTGAACACAATGATGAGCTTACTTACCTTAGTTTGCAGACAGATCCAGAGGGGTGGCTTGTGCAAGGCCTGGGGTGCAGCTAAAGCAGTCTGTCTCATCAGCACAACACACTCATTTTTTAAACCCGTCACTGCTTCCTGTGCTTTTGTGAGACTTTATGGTAAACTCAAACAAACAAACACCCGTACTTTTAACCAACTCCCACGTGATTTCCCTGTTCTTGACATGCACCTCGAACCGAGGTTTCATTTGGCACGCCCACATTTGCTCGAGACACGCTCCGGTGCATCACTTCATTTTTCCCATCACTACCCACGAGGTGAGATCTTGTGAGGAGCCCCAGACTGAGATACGGTATGATGAGGTACGAGACGAGTGTGAGCAAAATGAGTTTTAAGCTCCCTTCACTATAAGGAAGTTATAAGTCCATTCACTCCCTCACACATCCAACAGCAACCAACCAATGAACAAACAAATAGACAGACAGACCAACAATTAAATAACTGGAGGTTGTGTTTAATTCACGGAAAAACGCTCAAAAACCATCCGAAACAACTCAAAGCAAATCAATTTCGAACTCTCCCAGTTATCTTACCGGCGTACCAACACAGCTGTTTAACTATTATCTGCGTTTTCTTTCTGGACTAACGCTCAAGCCCTTATCATCAACACCAGAGTTGCGTTTCTCAAGTTTTTTATTTTTAATAAATTTGCAACAACTTCAAAGACCCTTTTTTCACATCATCATTATGGGGTGTTGTGTGTTGAATTTTATGGGCACAATGAATTGAATCCATTTTGGAATGAGGCTGTGACATAAACAAAAAAGTGGAAAAAGTGAAGCGCTGTGAATACTTTCCGGATGCACTGTATATGTGACCAGTGGAAAAATACCAAGGTTCACACCGGATCCAAGTGAGGGCACAACCCCAGAGTCCAAGGCACAGACCACAACCACTGGTCAAATAAATCAGAGGCAATTTATTTTTCTTCATAAAAATCAGAGTATTAAAAGTCTTTAAAAACTAATCTAAAAAGGTTGTCCTCTGAAATATTCCCCATCCAAATCACCAGTCCGATTGCTGATGGCTCCTCCCCCAACGCAGGGCTGTCCCGCTTGGCTGACTTCCTGAGGCTCGGTTCCTGCCGCAGCTTGGCGTCCTGGAGTGCTCCTCCCGTCAGTGGCTCTGCGTCCTATGACCGCTCCTTCCCTCTCAGGACACGCCGCTCCGCCTAGGACAACACAGGAGAACACACCGCCAATACAGGCCGACACCACGGTATTCCACAGGCCCAACTCCAACTCAGCTGGCTCTCCCAACGAGAGGGGACGGTACTTACAGACGAGGGCAGAGGGAAACCTCCGCCCTGATCCTCTGTGTTGCACGACTTGTCCACCTCCAAACGGTGCTCCTCGCTGATCCCTCCACCAGGCGCTGGTTCACCTGGGCGTGCGTGCGTGCGTGGTTCCGGTGCGCCTGTGCGTCTCACGGAGTCTCCAGGCAAACTACTCTGTGCTCCTGCTTGTCTCCTCTCAGTTTCTTATATAACCCCTTAATGAGTCCGGTTGCACCTGTGGGCTTTTCACACCTGTTCTCCCCAGCTCCGTTTATCGCCAGTTCACTAATCAGTGTCTCAGGGAGTGCTCCAGGAAGGAAAAAACACTCAATAGCAAAACACATCAAAACAAACTCATATGCAATCATGCAAACAAAAACACACACAAACCATGCGCCTTAACTAAAATACAAACATTTCCCACTGTGCAACATATATACACATAGGCAGTAATCTAGTATTGTAATCTTAGATCACTAAAAAAACCACAAATAAAAGATGAAAACAGACTTGGTACCAACACTATGCAGCATACTGTAAGAGACACAGACAACAATGAGAATTCGGTATTGCACAAGTATAGAACACATGAATATTGCATTGGTGTTATTGTGTACCAGGATGATACCAGTACAGCGTAAACTGAGGAGTTATACACTCTTACTGCAGAGGGGATGAAAGTTCTACTGGTGAGTGAGGAGGAGTGTTTCTCTGGAAGTCAATCACCATTTCCTTTGTTTTACTGGTGTTCAAGCGAAGGTGGTTACGCTCACACCAGTCCACAAAGTCCATGATGACTGACCTGTACTCCTGGTCGTCCCCCTCAGACACACAGCAGACGATGGCCGAGTCATCAGAGAACTTCTGGAGGTGACAGCTGCTGGTGTTGAGGTGAAGTCCGAGGTGTAGAAGGTGAAGAGAAAGAGTGAGAGTACTGTACCCTGTGGAGCTCCAGTACTGCACACAACCACCTCAGATGTACTGTTGTGCAGCCTTACGTACTGTGGACAGTGGAACTGCCGCTGATGTCCACGCGATATTCTAGAGCCGCATCAGCTAACACCCCCCCACAACATCCAGAGTCTTAAGGAACTCTGGGCTGATCTCATCCACCCCTGGAGGCTTGCCACAGAGGAGTTTTTTGACTACATCAGTGACCTCGTATCCAGAGATTGGAGAGCCCAACCCAAAGTCCCCAGACGCTGCTTCCTCACTGTGAGGAATTATATACTCTATAATTCCTCACATCAGATATGAGTTATTGATTTGGACAAATATCAATAATAAAAATCAATGAAGGTAATAAATACTTATCTAAACATGGCAATAAGGGCATACTATAATTGGGATTTTCAGAATGTACAACTTTCAGAGGTCACACGTGGTAAATGCTCACCCTCGTTAAAAAAGATGGTAACATTAATTGTATGGCAGGTTGTGGTCCAAGAACTGGGGCAGGCACCTGCTGAAGTGGGTAAAAATGAAGAATGCTGTCCTACATATCAGCTCACCTTAACCCAACCCACCAAATTAATCAACTTTTCAGAGGCCATGTGCTTGTCTAGGGCATGCAAGCAAGGAGAGGCAATGCCTGTTTTCTAAGCACATGTCACACAGATCTGTGGAGGCATTTTGAAGAATCACATAACTTGCAAATCATGCCAAGGTGGTGGGGTTTGGACTCGCCTTGCAGGATGGAGTTGTAAGATGAAACTTGTTTGAAGCCATCTGTCCCTTTGTCTTAAATTCTCTCGAGATGTGTTTTGAATGTGCTGGGGTTGAAACGCTGCTGAGGAGGCTGATGTTTGATGATGTGCACCCAGACGGTGTGTGTATGTGTGTGTGTGTGTGTGGGGGGGGGGGGGGGGGGGGGGGGGGGGGGGGGGGGGGGGTAGGAGCCCTATAGGGAGCAGAAATGACTAACTCACAACTCCTAATCTAGGACAAGCACACCTAGACATCCTTCATGACTGTTTTACTTGTGTCGGGCCAATAAAATGTCCACTGAGGTTAGCCAAACTGGGTCGCCCAACAGCTTTTTTTGGATCACAGAAAAAGAAATTGTGTCATCTAAATGATCGCTATATTCTGAAGCCCACCCTGGACGGCAAAAAGCCTTCCCACCAGTTTATTTTTAAAAGTATCAAACTGGGTCAATGACGCCACGGAACATAACAAAACCCAATTTCAAGAAGAAATGACAGCAAGCAGGCTTAAAAAATCCTTTTCCAAAACATTTTATTGGTCTTCTAGAAAATAAAGTAAGCTGTATCAACAAACATACAATATATACATCAATAACTTAGACACCTCAGATAATCACATTTAAATTCACAGCTGATACTGTTTATGAATACATAGTGCTTATCTACAGATTGCAAAAAGTACAATAATTTTATAGTTACAATTAACTATTGTCTGATTTCATAAAAAGTACTGCAATATTTTATTACAACCCATACAGAAAAATATCAAAACAGATTATTAACAATGTATTACTTGCATTAGTCAGATTTATACTCCTTTTGAAACACTCCATAGAGGAAAAAAACCTGCAAAGTCAACTGTTTACAAAGCTCCACATAAAAAAGCCTACATCTCAATAGCTATTAAAATCAACTGCCACACAAGTGCTGTTATTATCCTAACATGTTGCTCGAATAAAAAGAGCTATATCCAATTAAAAATGAAATCTGAAGAACAAATTACAGTGTTAAGATCAATTAAAAACACACCACATAATAGAACAGAAGTGCTGTGACGACACAACAGCAATCAGCATTAATGACTAATGTAGCAGCAGAGGAACCACATTCCAACACACAGACACACACCAAAGAAAACTAAATAAATATTGCCCTTGTGACACAATCTATCATCCACTAAACATCTCTATAACCACAATATCTCTCTGTTAATATCCTTGTCCAATTTATAAATACATAAGAGTTGACCAATCAGGTTGGCAGCCGTTTCCTTTAAATTATCACTCAGAAAATAAATAAATGAAGGGCATTTGGCCCCAGAAAAGATTTTACAAAACAAATTAGAAAATTAAAAAAACAGATTCCAACAATATCAATTTATGAACCATACACATATCTTTCACACGTTTCCACTGAGTTGCATATTAAGGGTCACTTTTTCCACAATGGTCATCAATACCTACTGCAGCTACATACTATACACCAGTATGTGTGATAGTCGTCATCTCCAAACGAGATTCAAAGATTGGTCAACAGTGCCACTTGAACACCTTAAAAAGACACAAAGATTCAACCCACAAGATGGCCACAGCAATAAGAACACCAACATCATTACTGGACTAAGACAAGAGTCGGGAACATTTTCCAACGATTCCCCAGTCATTGCAGTTAGCAAAGCATGTTGACGACGTTGGGACACTATACTTGTGCACAGACAGGATGACCCCAGATGGCCGGCTGAGAAGGACTTTTGAGCCATAGATTATCACAATGAGGTGCTTCGACCGGCCCTGATGGAGTCATTACATGACTGCTTTTACCTTCAGGTGTGCCACTGCTCCTTTTAAAGAATCAGGGAAAGCAGCACTTGGACAGAGGAAGTGCTGCTGGCAGTTGCTCTTGACTGTAATCCTACATAGCAGGGCTGCGTCTCTAAGAGTAGATTGAAGCCCTTTATGACAAGTAACTAAAAAAAAGATGGGGAACAGAGCTGCCGTCCCTGCCACTTTGCTTCTCATCTAAAACGGATTTGTTCATTTTTAGTGGCCTGTTTTGTCCTGAGCAAAGCAAGCACAAGCTTAGTGCATAATATATACAAAAACACTCAGAACATCCTAACTGCTTTCAATCTGAGAAGATGCAGGGGTGATGGCGAACCTTTTGGTAGCCAATCTGTGCGATCTTAAACCATGAATCCATTAAAAGACCAATTTTAGGAATAATTCATTGGCTAGAATGATAAAACCTTCCCATTTCATTTCAGGCTACAGAATGTGCATTTCAAAGGTTTCATGAGCATCAAGTTCAGCAAATATTCGCTATCAGTTGGAACCTGTGCTAAGATCTGTCTGGTGCTGCGTAATGACAATATGATTTGTAACCAACACAGAGGAAGAAGAGACTATCACAGATGCCAAAACCCGCACATAGACAATTGATCTTGTTTACACCATCTAGTTTAGCTCTACAGATTTGTTTTAAATAGCACAGCATTGACATCTATACAGTGAACAACACCGCCAACTTGTCACTTACACGTCACGTGCTACCCCACTGTACGTGCCTAGTCACTAGAAAAAAGCTATCAGACTTCAATAGTAAGCCACTTTTGGTACAATTGCAAAACAGATTTCAGAGGATAATTTTTTGTTTGCTTTCTTTTTATGTATCTGTAGAAACGAAGGAATTTAACCTACCAAGTAATAAAAACAAGGAACTCAACATTAGATAAAGTTTTCTACACCTTAACAATTCAAACAGTAAAGCTTGTGTTAAGAATTTTTTTGGGAAACTTGATGGCCCTGTTTACAAGTAATTACAAAAAACAGCAATGTAGATATTTCTTTGAAAGAAAATGACAATTTATAATTACAATAACAATGATGTCTCAAAATGCGTATCCCCACAAAACATGAGGATATATTATTGTATTAACATTCAGGTTTTCAGGTATCGTAGAGGAATCTGGTCGTGTGTGTGTGTGTTCTTAGTGCATACAAATATTATTGCATCTACCAGTCAGATTGATAACTTCACCAGAGCCTTTTGCAGATGCAGAAACAGAATGAATCCAAGGTTGTTTTATGTGCTTGTGAGAAACCCAACAATAAGACAAAATAAATGTAATTGGCATTGTTTGTTGTTTTGGAATTGGTCATTATGCTGTGAAAACTATGTAAAACCAGAAGTGTGATTACATGTTGTTGTCAGTGCAGAATAACAAACTGTTGAATAGCGGATGTGTGGTTTTCCAATTTGTGAAATGAAACTAGGCATAAACATACTTTCAATTGATCATTTATGGGTTTTGACCACATGTGAGACTAGAAATGCCAATTTTTCCAAGCTAGAACCTGAGACTTAAGAAAACAAACATATATAACCCTAAAACCTACCTGTTTAAAAACACACTTCTGAGTGGTCTAGTCACGTTTGAACTTGGAAGCATTCTGAGTGTTAGTGCCAATGTAAAAGACAACTTAACACCTGAAACATACAGGTGCTGGTCATAAAATTAGAATATCATGACAAAATTGATTTATGTCAGGAATTCCATTCAAAAAGTGAAACTTGTATATTAGATTAATTCATTAGACACAGACTGATATATTTCAAATGTTTATTTCTATTATTTTGATGATTATAACTGACATCTAATGAAAATCACAAATTCAGAATCTCAGAATATTAGAATATTGTAAAAAGGTTCAATATTGAAGACATCAGGGCCCTCATTTATCAATCGTACTTACGCACAGATCTGTGTGTATATCGTGTGTGTGAACAAATTCACGCATTGTGTGGTATTCATCATTTTGTACCTGTGCGTGAAAACATTCCTAAATATAAGAAAACTTCAGACCATTCGTAGGAACAGCATCTAGTGGTAGAACGGTGGAACCGCAATTCTGAAGGTCTCGTTCATCCACGCGTTCCTCATCCACTAATTATTCTACCCAATAAAAACGTATTTCGGTGGTAAAAACAGCTTTGACGCTAAAACCTATAAAAGACACATGTGACCGACAGGTGTCTGACATTGTAGCATGGCTGATCTCGTGTTACTGGAGGACATGACAGAGACTCTGGAGCAGATGCGCCCTCCATGAGCGCACTGACGCTTGCTGAGGATCCAGAGAGGTTCCTGAGCAGAAACCTGAGCTCAGAGGAGGCTGAAGATCAACAAATATTTTCTAACAAGAACAAAAATAAACAGAACAAGCAGACAACTCTTTAAATGTAAACTGTAATTGACAACAGGATGGAACATTCAGTCCATTTCTCTACGTTTCTTCATATTTAATCTTATATCAAACCATTATTTCTGACAGGAACCTCTCCTCTGTCCTGACCACAACAATAAAATTACAACCTCTGCAACTAGTTTGTTCTCTTCTAAATCAGCAGCCAGTGCCTCGATCTCGCTGTCAATAAAGTTTTCCTTTTTTTTCAGGAAGAACCCAGGGAATCCCCTCCCGATCTGAGGATGTAGTGTGACCAAATATGGTTAATTGAGGGTGTTTCTGTATGTAAATAACGGTGAACGGACACGAGCACCTGGGTGCGCACAGGTGGGATTTATCATCAGACGATTGCGGAGGAACATGCGTACGAGAGGCCACCGCATGTTTCATAAATCAGGATTTTGACCGTTCGTACGAACATTCTAAATTTCATTCATCGGAACGAATATAGGAATATTTCTACGAACGTTTGATGAATGAGGGCCCAGGTGCCACACTCTAATCAGCTAAATAACGCAAACGACCTGAAAAAGCCTTTAGATGGTCTCTCAGTCTAGTTCTCTAGGCTACACAATCATGGTGAAGACTAGGGATGCAACGGTACGCAGTAAAATCCCGGACCGTTCGGTCTTCCCTGAACGGGACAATCTACCCTTGTGTACCGCCAGACTTCGGTTTTGCCATTTTTTTCACACTGGTCCTTTATTTCATGCTTTACACGGCACCAGGGTGCGTTTGTCTGTCCAGGCAGATGAAAGCCCGCCCCGCAAGTTAATATCCAATCACTGTTGTGCATCCACGTCCTAACTTTGTCACTCACAGGCTCGTTCTACAGGTGTGTGTCGCTGGCACTCTTAGCACCGCAGTCCAAAGACGCATTATTAATATTTTTGCGTCTGTACATTTTTCATTCCGTGTGCCCACTCGTCTCGTCTGAAGCTGCACACAGCAGACCCCCTCCCTACCCGCGAGTAAATATCCAATCACAGGTTTGACCTGCCCCACTGAGAGCTGAGCTGAAAGTTTTAGCACAACAAGCAGAGAGAAACGTAGCCATGGCGACATGTGACGCGTCATCTTCATACAAACCTTCCGTGTGGGAACATTCCTGGTTTGCAGTGGAATATAAAGACAAGGAGAGAAAACGGTGAACAGAAAAGAGACTGTCTGTAAGCATTGTTTGATCCATCTCCCATAAGTTTGGAAATTTCAGATTATCTTAAGCTTTTCTACGATTCAAAGAAACCGTGACCCAAAAACCAAGGTACGGACCGGACCATGGGGAAAGTGGACCGTTGCATCCCCAGTGAAGACTGCTGACTTGACAGTCGTCCAAAAGACGACCACTGACACCTTGCACAAGGAGGGCAAGACACAACAGGTCATTGCTAAAGAGGCTGGCTGTTCACAGAGCTCTGTGTCCAAGCACATTAATAGAGAGGAGAAGGGAAGGACAAGATGTGGTAGAAAAAAGTCTACAAGCAACAGAGATAACCGCACCCTGGAGAGGATTGTGAAACAAAACCCATTCAAAGATGTGGGGGAGATCCACAAAGAGTGGACTGCAGCTGGAGTCAGTGCTTCAAGATCTACCACACACAGACGTATGAAGACATGGTTTCAGCTGTAGCAGTCCTTGTGTCAAGCTACTCTTGAACAAGAGACAGCGTCAGAAGCATCTCACCTGGGCTAAAGACAAAAAGGACTGGACTGCTGCTGAGTTCTGTTCTCTGATGAAAGTCAATGTTGCATTTCCTTTGGAAATCAAGGTCCCAGAGTCTGGAGGAAGAGAGGAGAGGCTCAGAATCCACGTTGCTTGAGGTCCAGTGTAGTTTCCACAGTCAGTGATGAATGAATCTCATATACAAGTTTCACTTTTTGAATGGAATTATTGAAATAAATGAACTTTGTCATGATATTCTAATTTTATGACCAGCACCTGTATTACATTGCACTGAAGAGTTTAGCCTTGAAAAATCTTCTCCTGCTCATTCTGCTACTACGACCTAGCTTCCGTTTTGGATTTGACAATAGTGATGACGCTGGTGGCAGCTACTTTACCAGGGATGAGCGGCCCTATCACAGAGGCCATAGGTCCCCTTGCTGAAGTGACGGGGCTGCGAGCCACAGTTCTGGCAAAGCTTTGGAGAGCCTCGTACTTTGAACGCAGAGCGTCCAGCTCCATTTTCATGCTGGTATTCTCCGTGGCCAGCTTGTCCACCTCTTGTTGCAGATGAGCCTTTTGTTTTTCCAGCTCTTCTTTCTGGGTAACGCGCTTCACCCGGCAACTGGCAGCATAACCGCGGTTCTTCAGGGTGCGTCGCCGCTGCTTCAGCTGCAGGATCTCTTCCTTCGACAGGCCCCGTAAATGCTGGTTCAGTTCCCGCACAGACATGGAGACGAGCTCATCATCTGTTAGGCTGGTGCCATTTTCCCCAGGCTCCCGCTTCACCTACCAATACAAATTAGTTAGCTTTGGCTTCATGATCATAAATCATAGTAGTCCTCGTCAGCATTGCTGAAGGTTTTTACCTTTAAGGCTTTGCTTCCCTTGTTTGTGGTAGTCATGCCACGACAGCAGCGCCCACTTGTATGGCAGGTTGTTCTGTGAAAGAAAGATCAGTAAAACAGCATTATTAAAAAAACAGCTGTCAATAAACTGTAAAGTGGAAGGAGTAGGCTGGAGCACTCAGGTCAAAGTAAAAATATTTAATCGGTACAATTTATTTGCACCGATTAAAACCAAATTCCTCCATTTGAAAGTTGTTGAGTCGTGAGTTGTTGAGCACCGGTATTCAATTTGATGGAGCGCAGTGTGCCTTTTTGCTTCAGCTGTCAAGAAAACATTTCAATAAAACACAAAACCATGGATTTCTGGAAAATAAGCAACAGCATGACCATGTCCAAAAATATAATGTAGGTGAAGGACTTGAGACTTCCTTCAAAGGAATACCATGTGTTTTTTAATTTTCTTTTTTAACAAGGGTAGGTTGCCCGTTTGTGCCTCCAGGATTAAGTCATGATGAGTAAAAACAGGATATTTAATAAAGGGGAAACACAAAGGGAGTCACAAGGAGGACGGTTTTTAATTGGCTGCCAGCAATGTGTAATTTCTGACAGAAGCGTCTTGAGCCTTTCCTTTTTCAGCGTAGTAAAAAGATGTATTTTTGCCTTGAAGCTGACATGTTTCGGCTACCGACTCAACAGAAGTGACGCCATCAACACCAGAAAATTCTGATGAAAGCTAGAGAAACATTTCAGCTTCAAGGTAAATCTTTTTACTACGCTGTGTTAAAAAAAGAACAAAGCAATGGATCATGAAGTTATACACAGTACGAATGTACAAGAGTCTTGAGCCTGTCTATTATTGTATTTCTACCCTCAGAGAAAAGAACAGCTAAAAGGGGACAAAGTGCAACAAGAAATGTTGTCTAGACAGTCACACCTGCATGACCCCACAAGTCAACTGAAAAGCTGATTTTTTAAAAGTATTTGTGGCACTATGATATAGTTTAAGGACTGAAAATAGTAGCCCCCAATTTTTAAAAATAGTATTGTAGTAGCACCACATATGAAAAGACTACTGATGTTGATTCTGTTGTGAAACGTGTAAAATAATGTTCGCCAGCAGAGGGCGCTTGGTGTCTTGCCCATCCATAGCTGACGTGCCAGCGGAAGAGGACTTGTCAGTACGGGTGAGACGGTGTACAGAACACAAACCGAGGACGCTCTGACTAATTTGTATTCCTGTGTTTTTGCAGGTTAGCTGAGCTATTTGTATATTAACGCAAACAGACAACAGGAGCGACAGGTTAAATATGTTTCATTTGATAACTGGCTCCGGTGGCCTAGTGGTAGAGTGTCCGCCCCGGGACTGGGAGATCGGGGTTCGAATCCCGGTCGGGTCATACCAAAGACTTTGAAAAAATGGGACCCAATGGCTCCTCGCTTGACACTCAGCACTAAGGGGTTGGATTGGGGGGTTAAACCACCAAATAGTTCCTGAGCGCGCCCACAGCTGGGATGGGTCAGATGCGGAGGACAATTTTCACCACACACCAATTCAGTTTATTTCTATAGCGCCAAATCACGACAAGAGTCGTCTCAAGGCACTTCACAAAGTAAACATTTCAATACAGTTCAGTTCATAAGCCAATCAGTAAAAAGGTTTCCTATATAAGGGACCCAGCAGATTGCATCAAGACACTGACTAGTGTCATTGTGTTGATACAATCCTCATACTAAGCAAGCATTTAGCGACAGTGGGAAGGAAAACTCCCTTTTAACAGGAAGAAACCTCCAGAGGATCCTGGCTCAGTATGAGCAGCCATCTGCTACGACTCACTGGGGGTTGAGAAGACAGAGCAGGCACACACACACACAC
>SSNS01000468.1:41332-86728 GCA_006937985.1 Aphyosemion australe
GACTGTGTCAAAAGCAGCACTGAGGTCCAACAAGACCAGAACAGACACAAGATTCTTATCTGAGGCCGTGAGAATATCATTTGTAACTTTCACTAATGCGGTTTCAGTGCTGTGATGCTCTCTAAAACCTGACTGAAATTCCTCAAACAGATCATTAGTGTTTAGATGCTCACATACTCCATTGGCCACTATTTTCTCAAGGACTTTAGATAAAAATGGGAGATTAGATATTGGTCTATAATTCATGAGGTCATCTGGATCCAGAGAAGGTTTCTTAAGTAGAGGTTTAATTACAGCAACCTTAAACTCCTGCGGTACGTATCCATTTACTAAGGATAGGTGAATTATATCTAAAATGGGGGCAGTAACCAAAGGAAATGTTTCTTTAAATAATTTGGTTGGGATTGGGTCTAAAATACAAGTTGAAGGTTTAGATGAAGCTAATATTTTTGATAACTCTGAAAGCTCAACTGCATCAAAACAGTTCAAACACAGATGAGGTTCAACAGTTACCTCAGATGCTGCCTCACTTACTGAGGAAGAAGAAGTCGTGTTGGGGAGGATGCTGATGATTTTGTTTCTAATAGAATCTATTTTATTAGTGAAGAATTCCATAAAGTTGTTGCTGCTGAAGGCTAAGGGAATAGCTGGCTCAGAGCTATGATTCTGTGTAAGTTTAGCAACTGTACTGAAAAGAAATTTAGGATTATTCTTATTCTCCTCAATTAGTGACGAATAATATGCAGTTCTAGCTTGTCGAAGCTTATTTTTATAAAGCACTAGACTATTTTTCCAGGATAAGTAGAACTCTTCCCGGTGTGTAGAGCGCCATGTTCTCTCCAGTTTTCTAGAGTTTTGTTTTAAAGTACGCAGTTCAGAATTAAACCAGGGAGCCAACTTCCTGTGCGTAATGACCTTCTTTTTTAAAGGGGCAACATTGTCTAATGCCACACGTAAAGAGGAAGTAACACTCTGAACTAGACCGTCAATTTGTGAAGGGCTAGAAATGAAATAGTTGCCCTCTGCTAAGTTCCTCTGAGATTCTGAAGACAGTAAAGATGGAACAGTAGCTTTAAAGTTTGCTACAGCGTTATCAGATAAAGATCGACTATAGTGGAATTTACTTTCATGTCTGGAGAGCTCGGTTATAATAAACTCAAAAGTTATCAAAAAATGGTCCGACAAGACAGGATTGTGTGGAAATACTGTTATCCCCTCACACTCTATACCATATGTCAGCACGAGGTCTAATGTATGATGGCAGGAGTGGGTGGAGCTATGGATTCTTTGAGTAAAACCAATTGAGTCTAAGATATTACTAAAGGCTACGTTGAGAGGATCACTTTCAATGTCAACATGAATGTTAAAATCCCCCGCCACAATGACCTTATCAGTATTTAACACCAAATCACACCAGTGTGTGTGAGACAACTGATGGCTTTAATCTTTAATCTTAACAAATGTCGAGCTAAATAGGGGGAATTCAGCTGTTTCTTGGCTTGTTAAGTGCGATGTGCCACGTTGTTCTCCTAAAATGGCGGATGTACTGTCCTGGGCGAACGCGGGAAAGACCCAGAGGATTGTTTTAGGTTAAGACGTATAATGATAACAGTGAACTAATGAAAGATGCACATAATGGTAGTGAAACGTGAATTTCTGGCCAAAATTCATGTTGAACAGAACAAATGTGTAATGTCAGGAGTTATAGTGTGTGGAGTTCATTTCTTTAAACATGGTTACTATAGACAACAGCATTCGAAGTTAAATTAGTTTGATAACAGTAGTTCATAAAGACGATTCGAGGTTATTACTGATAAAACTATAGTGTTAATGGAGTGAAAGTCACCAGTAAGCAGTAATTCCAGTTCAATTTAATATTTTGACCTATAATAGTGAATACTTTGCTTGTTTATGAAGGAAAGAGATTAATTTTGAGACAATGAAAACTGTTCCAGTGTTGCACTGGTTTTAAGTTGCTGAGGTTCTTGCAATAAGCAGAAGAGGACTTGTCAGTACGGGTGAGACGTGTACAGAACACGAACCGAGTACGCTCTGACTAATTTGTATTCCTGTGTTTTTGCAGTTTGAGCAAAAATAAATATGTTGCACCAGAGATGAGTTGGCCCACCATTTCCTGTGGTGTAACATATATTGCAAAGCCAAAGTATCTCCCAGAATGACATGGCGGCTTGAAGTAGCAGTAGCAGAGAAAACATGCAGGAAAAAAATCTAAGTTTCCACTGTGTGAGCTAAACGGTTGTGGCCCTGGGTGCGTTGCATGCAGTAAATGCTTCGTCAGCGACACAGGCGCCCACCACATTCAGCCCTCTTAGCACACTGCCTCTGTAAGCTGATTTATATTGCTGTGTTACAACAGAGCACACAAACAAGAGCATGTTTTTAACTTTTTAAATCATCAAAAGAGGAAACAAATCATCTCAAATACAGATTCATACAAGGAACAACAGCTTGTGTATGTGTGTGTATTCTTAGCCTGAATGCACTTTAAGTATGATGTGTGCTGAGAAGCTCAGCGAGGTAGGAGAACAGAGAAACAGATGAGTCGTTGCTCTCAAGTGCGGCAAGCAGGCCAGGATATTTCCATGGCAACAAAAGGGTACTACAGGTAGACCAGTCACCTGAGCCAAACAGGGAGAGACAGACGCTTGTTAAAAATGACCTGAATACGACACAATCACTGAGACTAGGGAGATAACAGGAGGTCAGATTGTGACTGGAATTCTTGATGCGTTTACTTCAGAAAGTCCTCTGGCTCCTCATAAAACAGCCATGCTTCCTAGTGCTGTAAATGCTGGATCCACAGAGGGCTTTTTAAATGTGATAGTTTCATCCTTGATGGGCTGGCTATGAATAGCCTTCTGATAGTAACACCTACCTTTCAAAGGCCTTTGTGGTGACTCATTTCCAGTAAGCACTTGGACCACAGATGCAAAACATAATGGGATAATTGTCTGCCTGATGATGCACGGGTAATGGACAAATAGGCAGGAAAGTACTACATTAATATCCACTGGGAAGGGAGCAGGGGTAGAAACAAACATCTTCAAACTTCAGTTCAAGCCTATCATTCTATCCTAACACTGCCCTGAACAAGTTTGATAATGCTTTGAAAATGATATGAATAAAATGACTTGTTCTGTTACACAGCTGTGTAGGGGAGCACTGAAGGCATCCTGAAAGCTCACCATGTGACAGAGGAAAAACTGCACCGAGGCTGCAAGCCTCCAGCGCAGACTGCTGCCAACAGGCAGCTACCAGTGACAAGCCCTGGCAGAAAAACACAGACAAGGTCCAACGCACAGCTGCTCCCTTCCACTACTGGGCCTGTCACACCTCAGAGACAGAGGCTTCAACACAAAGAAAAGTAAACATCTATAATTGTCTGTGAGGAAATGCCAAAGGTGCTACAATTGGTCATCCGATTGCGACAGGAAGCTTTTAAAATTGGTGGCAGTATATACCCTCACACGTTAATAATTAGTGAGCGTCTTACCGGTGGGTGGGAGCTGGAGGTAAGGAGCAAACGCGGGAACACAGACATCTTTTGTAGATGCTGGATTTTTATGAATCGCCTAGAAGAGCACTGGCAAATCAGAGCTGATTGCTTGTTGAGGACAGACATCACACCCACAGGAAACAGAAAACGCTGAGTGCTGTCACCCACAGAAAAAAGGAATGGTGAGATACAGAGAGGAGGAGGAGGAGAGGCAGGGAAAGAGGGTGAGATGAAAAGAGAGAAAGGAAAAAAATATATAAAAGCCTTGTGTAAAAGAAATGCACACTCAGCACATTTAGGAGATTTTGACAGGTTGAGCTTAAAATAACAAGAATGAAATGGTGATCTCAGCACAGACCAAAGTGCCAGTTAGGAAGTTGTGACATTGAGCTAATGCAATAAGAGTAAAGCAGCAAACTATCAGAGGCAGTTCATAGGAACTCACAGAGAAGCTTGGGTTGATGCTCAAGAAAGGTGAATAAATGAAGGAATTTGATCCAATAAATGCTGATGTAACATGATAGAGCTGGCTGTGAGCCGCTTTAAAGAGCTTGTCCCCTCCAAAACGTCTGTCCAGGGGAAGGATGGACACCAATAGCCAGGGGACCTTGTTGAGCAGGAATCCAGGCTATAGCTACCATGCATTGTGTACTTCTGATGAATATTTATCATTTACTGCCTATTGAGGGTGGGAGAGGCTGCGAGGGCTGGATACCGAATAAAGATGCTCAGGAGGTGATTCTTCAAAGCTACACCCGAGGCTCCTCTATTAACAACTGTCTCAAAATGGCAGTAGGCTGATGGGGGTGGGAGGGGACTGTATTTCTAGTGCTGGAGTTGGCACACATGTTGGTTCAAGGCTCAGCCAGCTCCACTTGACAGCAGTGTAATTAGATTATCAGGGGCATAAGAGCAAACAAAAACCCCAGGAACCGTCCTCAGAATCCAGATTAAGACGGTGCCTGCTGTCTGAATACTAAACGTGGCTGGAAACGCCCATCAGGATACAATGGTTGCTGAGACAGAGAGAGGGATTACACATCACCTAACAAATTCACACAGAGATAGATCAGTGAAAACAAACAAACATATACATTTAAATTATCCATATGAATTCTTGCAAATTGTTTCATAGTGCTTGCAAGGCCGCCTTAATGCACGGGCCAACCGGGGCCGTGGCCAGGGGCCTATGATGTTTAGGGGCCTATCATTTCAGGTAAAAAAAAAAACATCGTTTTATTACTGGTCAGGTTTTCTGTCAATCATCTTAGATGCTAATTTAAGGCTGCTGATTGATCCAAATTACAAGTGACCTACGTCACCCACGTGACCTCTAAAGGCCCATTGCACCAGAGCTCACCAATCAAACAATTCAGATGATTTCAGGGCGTGGTCCTCTAGTTGTAAAGAAATTTGGAAAAATGTCGGGGATAAAATTGAGAGCGGTGCTCAGAAACGGAAAGCGCTTCAAGAGAAGGAGCTTCGAGACAAAGAAGTAAGACAGAAAATACCTAAGCTGACAGAATTTATTTAATCAGCTATAAAGAAGTTGGACATAGCGCTGACTGACACAACGGGCAGGTGAGGAGGATGGAGTACCTGCAGGCACGGAGCAGGGAACCGCGGTCAAGGGAGGAGCAGCAGAATGGAGAAACTGGAGGAGCAGAGGAGAAAGACAGGAGCGCTGGAGGAGCAGAGCAGACAGACCTGAGCTTGGAGCCGCCGAGCAGATTCGGGCCGCGGGGGAAATATCGTCTTTGAACAAGTACGTGCTTTCTGGGCAAAAGTTGGACCAGAACAGTGTCAAAACAAAGATTTTGACTTATTTTTTTTTGCATTTGCGCGGCAGTATAAACAACGTCAAAGGGTTTTGTGTGTGTGCGTGTGTGTGTTTTGTATGTTTTATGATGTTTAATAAAACTTATATAATTGCTTTAATAATATATTTTCAGTTTCCAGCATATTACTTCTCTCTCTATATATATATATATATTCAAGTGAAACGAGATTATGGTCTGCTGCTAAAAATATGAAAAAATAAATTATGAGGCTGAAATGTCAGACTCCTATTATAAAAGGCTCAATAATATGTATTAAACTGGTGTTGTCTAGTTCCCTTTCCCATCTGATATTTATAGTTAAAGGAGCATGGGGCAGGATCTTTAAAAAATCTGTAAAAAATTAAACATGTATGTTCATTTTTTCAAAGCTAATGGGTGATGAAGCGTTATAAACCAAAAAGAATGAGGCCACCCATGTATTGTTCCATTTTCTTGAACAGGCTGTTTGCTGCAAAATGCGCTGCAGTTCGGTCACGAATTTCCCGCGCTGCCCTACGGATGTGGCATCAATTGACACTGCTTGCGCGTTCATGACAGCTTCAAAACAGAAAGAAAATGTGTTCGACACTGCAGATCGGTAGGTGGAGCTAATGCACCTTAAGTTGCTTGCCAACCGCCAAACTCCAAAAGAAGAACTGTGGGAATGGATTCTACTGCAACCAGCAAACGACCAAGCGTGGCACAAAGGAAGTTTATTCAGCGGCATCTCGTGAGTCAAAAACCAAATATGGTAAAAGACAGGCAGGGACCCGAATCTATATCGGATACGTGATTGACGAATGGAGGCTGCTCCAACTATATCTGGGACTCAAAAAGGATGCTGCCATGGCTCATTTCCTAGTGAGCAGGTAAGAAACATTATAGGTTGTGTTTAGAGATGATGACAATGATCTGACCTCACCGATGACTCAGAGAGAGCTAGCGTGCAGTAGCATTAGCTGTGATCATGCTACAGTAGTAGCATTAGCTGTGATCAGGGCTGCAGCGTGGATTGCTTCGCCGCAATATTGTCCGTGAGAGCGGCGGGGAGTTGCCTTTTCAGCGTGAGCTATTGGAGGTGTGGCGTGAGAGCGTGTGAAGAGGGTCAGGTAATGGTATTTTTGTGTTTGTGTAACATAGCCGTCTGTGCACGCTCCCGTGCTGGGCTGCAGTTACTCGCAGAGCCGGGCGCGTCGCTCGTGAGCATCGTTTCTTTTTTCCTGCCTCTAGCTCCTTTAATAAATATTTTATTGAACAAAATTCACCTACATTTCAGTAACATTTTAGGTTTGTATTAATATCACTCATCTTAGTCAAAATAACATATCTAAATGTATCCACAGTTAAAGGGACACTAGTCAGTTTTGGTTTGTTTTTAGCACCCCCTAGTGTTCGTTGGCGAAACCGAAAGTAAAACTTCTCTCCTGGCTGTGCGTTGGTCTTTTTAACACCTTAATCTAACTGCTGAAATGTCTCCTCAGCCTTCATTAGTGTCTACAGGAGCGGTTCATCACTAAACCAAACAAATCAGCTGTGTTCATGATCTAAAACATGCAGGAAACATGCTGGAAGCAGACTGCAGAACCAGGTAGGTCAAGCTGAATTTTTCTAAGTCCAACAGACCAGACCAGCAACAGTGAAGTTGCAAGTGGAATATTCCTGTCTCTTATACNGTGTGGCTGAGATTCTGGTTCTGGTCGAGATGGGGTTCTGTGTGAGTGTGTGGAAGATGCTGGTGTGTCTGACTGGACGCGGGAGTGTTGTTGTGAGTTTGCTTGGGCAGAAGCCATTGAAAGCAAAACTAAACTTTTTAGGAGAAAAAAGACAGAAAAGTGTTCTTTACAGAGGTTGTGTCAGTCTAGAATTAAAACTGATATAACGTGCCTATATAAGAAAAGCTAAATTTGGCCCCAAATTGACGTTTTGTGCTATGTAAATTGAAATAAAGACCCACACGTGAAGATTAATAAGTTCAACGAAAAATTAACAAAAAACCCTTAATTCGGCATAGTGAACAGCACAAACGCATGATAATTACTTAATTAGGCAAATAGCTACTAAAATGAAAAATAAATAAATGAATAGATAAAGAAAAATGGAAAATAAATGATTACAAGAAAATTCAGTACAAATTAATTAAGTTAATCTGGAGCGGAGCAAAATCAGTTGGAAAATTAAAACATTATAAAATAGCAGAATAAAGGAGTGTTGCAAATTAGTTAGACTTTGGAGAGTTAAATGGTTAAAGTAATATAAAATAATGCAGGAGACGGTAATTCTAATCCTAAATTTAAACAATACAGAAACAGTCCAAGGGGTTCAAATGAAGGCAACTGGACTTCTTTGGTTTCTTGAAGACGTTTCGCTTCTCATCCGAGGAGCTTTGTCAATTCTGACTGGAATATGGGAGGGTCGATCTTATAAACTGTAGCTGTCTATTGTTGCTCAACGAGCAGCATCTGCCTGTGAATGCCCCTCCTCCCTACCTCTTGATGAGTCGTTAGCCTCGTTAGCCTCTATTGTCTAACGACTGGCTAACGAGGCTAACGACTCATCAAGAGGTAGGGAGGAGGGGCATTCACAGGCAGATGCTGCTCGTTGAGCAACAATAGACAGCTACAGTTTATAAGATCGACCCTCCCATATTCCAGTCAGAATTGACAAAGCTCCTCGGATGAGAAGCGAAACGTCTTCAAGAAACCAAAGAAGTCCAGTTGCCTTCATTTGAACCCCTTGGATTACCATGACCTGGATGACTGAGAACCTTCACCAGCATAATACAGAAACAGATAATTCATAAAGATAATCTAGAGTCACACTGTCTGCGTATTGAGGAATTCATTTGCAAATTAGGCGGATAAAATACATATTTGGTCTATAACAGAAGGTCAATTGCAGTATTTGATTAGAAATATCTATTTGACTAATGATAGAGGTTAATTTCTCTGAAGGACATCAAATTGTGTCTGCTTCCATCATAATTAGGATAAAATATAAAAGATTAAACACAGGGTGGTTCTATGATGTCTGAAGGACATCAAATTGTGCCTGCTTCCATCATATTTGGGATAAAAACAATAAAAGATTAGTAGCAGAGTGGTTCAATGATTGCTGGAGGTCGTGTGATGTCGTGTGAGAGATTACATCTAAGTCGTAAGACTTAGATGTAATCTCTCATGGCAAAGTTAAATGTCTGCTAATTGGTAAACAACTGAAGTACACGTTCTAATAAACATCCTTGAATTTGGTTTCCATTTCTAAATAAGGCCAAGTAAAGTGAATAATATAAGTTCCTATTATGCATGGATTTAATCTAAACATCAGGAGTAAAAGTTTTGCTGAATGAACAAAGGATTTTTTAGCTGCATGTTTCTAAATTGGATGATTTAATTTCTTGTTTAGCATAACCTGTGTCCCTGTGGTGTTGGTGTTCCTTGCTGCGATGATGATGCTGGCTGGTTTGACTGTTCCTCTGGACTCTGTCATTTCTATTTAATCAGATATTAAAGATAGGGTGATATTTTTATTGATCATGGAGTGAGCTACTTTGTTTCACTGGGTGAAGGCCTGGGGGTCATAGCATGGAGCCCTTCACATGAACTTTGCTGCAAAAGTCAAAAGGCTGCTTCAGCTGAGGCTGAAAGGGGGTCTGCCACCACCCCTATGAAACACATCATGAACTGTGAACTGAACGCAAACCAACAACAAAGTTGGACAAACTGTGAAAGAAGTCGCTGCTATGGACTCAAAACACATAACAACTGGAGGCCAGGCTCCTGAGAGCGAGGAGGCACATGCAATGAAATATGACCTTTGGCTGGGGTCATCAACAACTTGAAAACAGGGGACAATACAATCTACTCCATGTGACGGCTCTTGGGTTTGACCCTAGTGGTGGAAAGTGCTCACTGCATGTAAGCTTAGGGACTTGGTCNTGGCCACAGGGGCTGGGTGACCTTTCATTAACCCTGTAAAGGGTCATTTTAGCACATACTGGCTCAAGAAAATGATTTAGAAATATCAAAGTGTCCCTTTAAACTCTGATCAGTAGAATTTAATATTTCATTAACATGTTCAGTAAGCTACAGGAAATGCTAATCACATGTAATTTCTACTGGTAACAATGTAATGGTGGCATATCTATTGTATTTTGTTCAGGTTGGCAATAATCCAGTCTAAATGATATCCAAAGCTAGAAGCATTAGTTAATTACATGCTACAACGGCTTGCCATAGTCCCGCTGCGGTGTTGAGCAGACTCGTAGCAGCAACCTGGCTCCAGGTAAAAAATGAATAGATGAATTTAATGAATTGAACTGTTCCAATCATTCAATGATTTGTTTCAGCCCTAAAATATTTATCAAGATTTTTTACTTTTTCTTTAAACCCCTCAAAAATCTTAGATTATTAAAACAGAACAAAAAAGAAGTAAAACATGTGAAGTCACTCCAACTAATTAGTTTCCAACATCCATAATGCACACAAGAGAGCCCAGAGATGGACCCACTGCAGTTTGCATATAAACCAAACATGGGGGTGGCGGACACCATCATCTACCTGCAGCACTGTGCGCTGACTCACCTCGAGATGCAAAAAAGCACTGTGAGTAGGGCTGAAGCTATCGAATATTTTTGTAATAGAGTACTCTATCAAATCTTTTAACGAATAATTGAGTACTGTAATAAATTACACTTTTGTGTTTGTAAACCATTATATCAAATAGCATGTTATAAAACATGAAAGACCTCTTAAAATGAGCAAGCAATTGCCAGTTATTCTTCAGAGTTTTATTCAGAATTATTTTTCAAAACTTCAGCACTTCAACTTTACTTCACAGTAAACAAATGTCTGTGCAAAAAATAAGTATACAACCTATTTCCTTTGGTTTAACAAAAAAGTAAAACTGGTGTAGCCACTGCTATAACCCAATTCAGAATAAATAAGTTTTGCTAACAATCCAATTTGAGTTTTCAATTATATTCAGATGAGGCAGTAGAACCAGGTTTGTCTGCTCAGAACTCAGTGTTGAGGGAGAGAGCTCTGTTAGTGCATCATGTGTCTGTGCAATATAAGAAAGCCTTTAAAAAAGGTAAATGATGGTTACAGTGCAAAAAGGTCAGCATATTGACATGGTCAGCACTAAGGCTTGCTCTACGCTTTGATGCAATGTTCCCAGCAGCAGAGAACAAACGCTCTGAGGGTGTTGAAGTGGCTGGAATACACAGAAAAGACTGCCAGCTTAGCCAGGCTTGGGTTTCTTGCTGCATTTTCTCTCCACCATAGCAATGGACTTTCTTTTTTGGAGAGAGGCTGTTCACCAAAGTATTGCAACACCTCCCTCTGCACCTCTTGTCTGTGTGTCTGCATGTCTGTGATCACAGACATGCAGCTTCCTCCACAGTGCATGAGGGACCGGTCCAAACAAAGCTGTCCATGCGCTGCTGCGATGTGCTGTGGGGTAAAAAAAAGACAACATTGATTTATACAATAAAAAAATTAACAAACCCGTTCTAAACTAAATTTATATTCTAATAAATGCAGCTTTGTTCATATTTAGCATTTACTATTAATACAGGGTGACCACACTTTGACTTAGAAAAATAGAATACAGGCTAAAATACCTTGTAGAGGCTCCGAGTCCGCTTGCAGAAGTGACATTTACGTGAGGATGTTTCCTGGTCAGTTGCTGCAGCATCGAGGATGTGGTGTTGTGGTAGGCTAAATCCATTTTACAGTATTTACACTGGACTACGTTTTCCGCCTTACGAAGCGAAAAATTTTCTGTCTTTTTCGCACTCCACTGTAGGGCTGGGCGATATGGCAAAAATTTCATATCCCGATATAGCTCATTTTATATCCTGATAACGATATACATAACGATATAGCATTGTTTCTTTTAATTAAATTCATAGTTAATATAAAATTGCAAGTGTTTGCACCAACTCACCAAACCCACGTTTCCCGACCGTGTAGATTGGAACCATGTCTTTGCAGATGTGCTTGGCAACTGCAGCAGTGATCTCCTTCCATCTGCGGGAGCTGTGGTTATATGGTGCGCCACGGCTAAACGCCTGTTGCAGCGTCTGTGTCTGGAGTTTGTTATGAGCGCTTACGCTACCACTCGACGCTGCTTTTACGGCTTTTGCTTGTTGACTCTCTCTGTATTCTTTATCGTGGTTCTTGCGCAGCTGATAAAATACATTTGTAGTGTTAGAGTCTGTTGTTGGCACCGGGAACCGGCAAACTTTACAAACAACTGCTTTCTGGTCCGCGTCGGCCTTCCTACACCCAAACCACATCCATACAACAGAAGTTTCCCCTCTTTTAGGTACAAGCTCCTCCGTTTGGGTTGGCAGGTCATCCTGTTGAAAATTACCCTGGTCTGAACCGCATCCGCTACCGTCCTCCTCCATGTTTGTTCATGCATGGCTAGCGTAGCGTGGCGCGCCGCGCGTGCATGGACATGCCGTAAGGAAAAAATGGCTGCCGAGGTGCAGACACACAATTTAGCAGGTCCTATGAGTTTGTTGGAAAAGCCATCCAAAAAACGGAAAAGACCTTGGATTGTTCTATCAAAATCCTGCTTTGCAGTATGGATAACTCTTCATCTTCTACTGAGCTCCACATGGCCAAGAAAAAGGGTCAATCAAACCCTATATCCAACCAAATGGAGTCAGCATATGCTGTTTACAACAGTGCTGGACTATGGCCATGCCAGGCCACCCCCAGGTGAGCAGAAACAGGAGATAGCAGGTAGACCACTAGTGGGTTATTTTAATATTCTGCTAATACTCCTCTTGGCTGGTGATGTTCAACCAAATCCTGGGCCTCAACCTGTTACTGGATTAGCCCCATGGCTAGCTGGACCACTCCCAGTGTTAGCTGGGCCTTCACCACCACTAGTGGAGAAAACACCACAACCAGTTGGGCTTCTATCTCTGTTATCTGTGCCTTTACCATTGATGGTTGGGCCTCTGCCACTGCCACCTGGGCTAACGCCATGGCTGTCTGGGCTTCCATCTCTGTTGGTGGGGCCTTTACCATTGTTACCTGGGCTTTCACCACTGGTACCTGAGCCTTCACCACCGCTACATGGACCTCCATCGCTGCTACCTGGGCCGGCGCCATGGATAGCTGGGCTTCCACTCCTGCTGGCTGGGCCTTCACCACTGCTGCCTAGACTAACACCTCTACTGGTTGGATTTCCACCGCTACTGCCTGGACTAACATCACTGCTAGAGGGGCTTCCACCTCTACTGGCTAGACTTCCACCGCTGTTGCCTGGACCAACACCACTATTGGAGGGGCTTCTACCTCTATTGGCTGGACTTCCACCTCTGCAATCAGGGCCAACACCGTGGTTAGCTGGACCTCCATCTCTGCCAGCTGGGCTTTCACTTTTACCTGATGGGCCTCCACCTCTGCTATATGAGCCCACACCAACGTTAGCTGGGCCTCTGCCTCTGTCAATTGGGTCAATGGTAGGTGGAAGTCTTTTGGCTGACGTGGAAGCTAGCAGAATAAAGCCACAAGCAAACGTTGTTACTAAAAATAACAGGAGGCTAAATCCAGCAATGTTAAAACACAGGAAATTTAAGGTGTTTCAAACCGTTAACAATTCAAAATTAATATGGGATTCTACATATAAAACAAAAGGCATTCTTTGTGCACATTTAAATATACGAAGTATTCTAACAAAAAGTGATCAGGTCCATCATCTTCTTACTGACTCTAGTATTGACTTTCTCTGTCTATCGGAGACATGGCTTCGCGAAACTTCACCTTCAGCAATATTATCTGTACCTGGCTATAAAATTTTCAGAAAAGACAGACAGGGTTCTAAGGGAGGAGGTGTTATGATTTATGCCAAGGACACTTTTCTTTGTAATGAGATACATGTCACAGATGGGAATGGATTAGAATTTCTTGGACTAGATGTTTCTCTGTCACAGCAAATGTCTTTTGTTCTCATAGTTGTTTACAGGCCCCCTTCTTCAAATGTGGATTTTTTTTGAAAAGCTGGAAAGTTTATTGAAGCAACTCAATCTTGCAAAAGAGGTAATAATAATGGGCGACTTAAATGTTAATTGGGAAGTTATTAAAGTCAGGAAAAATTTGAAAAAGGTTATGGATGATATGGATATGACTCAGGTAATCAATGGTCCTACAAGAATAACAAACTCCACCAGCACCCAGATTGATTTAACTTTTACGAATAGGCCAGAAAGGATCTTAAGGTCATACAATATGCTTACAGGAATATCTGATCATAATCTTATAATGGTCACAAGAAAACTAAATAAAAAGCGCTTCAGACCTTTGGCCGCTGCTGAATTTTATAGGATACCAAAACAGGAACAACAAAACTTTCAAAATTCTATCAAAGAAGTAAATTGGGATGAATTGCTCACTGGCAAAAATGTAGATGTGGATTGTTTTAGTGTGACTAACAAAATACAACAAATTATTCTACAATTTACACGGGTAATTAAACTAAAAGCTAGAAAGAATGGCCTCCCCTGGCTAAATAAATCTATTCTGAAGCTCATGAAAGAAAGAGATCACTCTTTGAAGCTCTCAATCAAATCAGGACATAATAGACATCAATTTATTTCATTGAGAAATAGGGTAGTGAAAGAAATAAGAAAATCTAAAGCTGACTTCTTCATTACTGCCTTGAATAATGCAAGGGGGGATTCTAAAATAACCTGGAAGTATATTAATAAACTACTGGGTAATACTCAAAAAACCAACACTATATTGACTCAAATTCAGTTAAAGGGAAAAATTTTGACAGAACCTCAAGTGATGGCTGAGGCTCTCAACAAATACTTCATTGAGTCGGTGTCTGAAATTACTGGGAAGTTTACAGTAAAACAAAGGAGGGAATATCCTGCATTATCTGAAACGCAGTCCTTTGCCATTACAAATATTACAGAGACTAAAGTTATTGATTTAATTCGATTACTCAAACCATCTAAAGAAAAGGATGTCTTTGGAATGGACCCGAACATGCTCAAAGACCTAAGTTCAGCTCTCGCCACTCCCATTGCCTCAATCATCAATCTTTCAATTTCATTGGGTCACTTCCCAAAGGCCTGGAAATCTGCTATTGTTACTCCTGTCTTTAAGTCCGGCAATGCAACTTCTCTGCAGAATTACCGCCCAATAAGCATTCTTCCAGCCATTTCCAAAATTGCAGAAAAATGGGTGGCACAGCAGATTGTCCATCACTTAAACTACAGCTCCCCCTCTCTCCACGCCATGCAGTTTGGGTTTAGATCCAAGCATTGCACTGAAATGGCTACATGCCTCCTTATTGAGAAAATAAAATTATTTCTCGATAAGGGTGGAGTTGTGGGGGCAGTGTTTTTGGACCTCAGGAAAGCATTTGATACTGTAAATCACTCGATTCTCTTGACCAAGCTTTCAACATGTAATTTCTCTAGAAACGCTGTGGACTGGATTGAATCATTTCTGAATGATCGAATACAATCTGTATCAGTTAACAACTGCAGATCTGACCCTCTTAGACTAACCTGTGGAGTCCCTCAGGGATCAATATTAGGCCCCCTTTTATTTAGTTTGTACATTAATGATTTGCCCACTGTTTGTCCTGAAGCTGAATGCCTAATGTATGCAGACGATACGGTCTTCTTTGTTCATGGTCACACCAAGGACATTGTTGCTGCTAAACTCATTAAAACAATGTCTTGTGTTTCAACTTGGTTGCAGGAGTGCTGTTTACAGCTAAATGTTTCTAAAACTGTAGGCATGTATTTTACTAAAACAAAGAGAGTATCACCTGATCCCAACATGCATATTAATGGAAAAAAAATACAAATTGTCAGCCAACATAAATATCTTGGGTTAATAATAGATTCAGAGCTTTCCTTTAAAGCACATATTGACAAGTTGTGTAAAACAATTAAGCTAAGCCTTGCAAATTTCCGCGCAATTCGAAATGAAATGTCATCTGAAGCCGCAAAAATGTATCTGCATTCGATGATTTTCAGTCACTTCAACTATTGCTTAACTAGCTGGTCTCAGGCTAGTCAGAGTGCAAAAAGACCACTGGAAATCTTGTATAAACAAGCAATTAAAACTATGGATAAAAAACCTAGGCATTATCATCACTGCACAATTTTAAAAAAATATAGCATTTTAAATTGGGACAGTCTTCACACATTTGCAGACTTAAAACTGACCTATAAAGTACTGCACAAATTGGCTCCAGATCCTCTGGCAGAGTTCATCAGCCAAAGAAACAGCCTTGGGCGTATCACCCGAGGCTCTGCCAGAGGTGACTGCTGCATCCCTCTACGCAGAAGCACTTATAGTAAGTCGGCCTGGTCAGTAAGGAGTGCAAAGGTGTGGAACTCAGTACCTGAGGAGGTTAAATTGACCACAACATACAAGGCTTTCACAAAAAAATTGAAATTATGGCTTATCAACACCTACAGCTGCCAACACTAAAAATTAAACCTGTTTCGATGCTTTGATAAAATGTTATGTGTGATGTCATTTTTCTTAAATGTATTGTAAGTGTTTTATGTGTTTTGTATTAGATTGTACATATGCTGTGTTTTACTTTTTTATTGTTCTCTCTTTTTCCCCTTTTTTATATGCAATTTTATTGCCTTTTTACAACAAGGCTAGGGGACTACAGATGAAAACTAGCCTGTTGGCTAATTCTGGCTTTTTTAACCATGTGTAATCATGTGTTTTATTAAATTGCACTGTCCCCTTTTACATAAACGGATTAAAAAAAAAAAAAAAAAAAGGCATCATGACGTAAAATACTGCCGTAAAACGCTGTATCGTGGTGTAAACGATAGAGCTTCATATTAAACGATAGACATTTTCTATCGTACAGACGAAACATTTCGTCATATCGCACAGCCCTACTCCACTGGGGTCCACGTTGTCCGCCATGGCATAAGAGACAGTTAAGTTACATTCGCTACTCACGTGTGCGTTCAGTGCAGTGTGTATGTGCGTCACTTATTTCGGTCCGGGTAAAACATGACCCCGGGCGATTGCAAAGCCATGAATTAATTAAACATGAATTAAACGAAGCCTCGAGGCAGATAATTTGCCTCAAATTATTTGAGATATTCGAGGAATCGTTTCAGCCCTAAATGTGAGAGTCATGTTTTTCGACTTCTCAAGTGATTTCAACACCATCCAGTCATCTTTGCTGCAGCAGAAGATGGGGGGAGCAGGAGTGGATGGTCATCTGACTGCATGAACTATCGACTACCTCACCAACAGGCCACAGTACGTGAGGCTGGACAACTGTACGTCTGAGGAGGTTCTGTGCAGTACTGGAGCTCCACAGGGTACAGTGACTTCACCTACAACACCAGCAGCTGTCACCTCCAGAAGTTCTCTGATGACTCGGCCATCGTCGGCTGAGTGTCTGAGGGGGACGACCAGGAGTACAGGTCAGTCATCATGGACTTTGTGGACTGGTGTGAGCGTAACCACCTTCGCTTGAACACGTAATGGAAAAAATGTCATTCTTCTATTTACTTTTATTTAATACAGTTCTACAGTGAGACGATATTTCTGGGATCAGAGAAGTTGGGGGTTATAGTCATTAATGTTCTGTCTCACAATGGCTTGGCCACAGCATGGTGGAATAATTTTACTTTGTCTCATCTTTTACCTTGTTACTCTTGTTCTTCATGTTTTACATGCCAAAGGAATGTTCCTCTCCCAGATAACACTGTCCTTTGTTTGTGCTCACCCTTGGGCGGGTCAAGGGGGATAAATAGAGTGAAGAATCTCTGCTCAGCAGGACACACTGCTGAGACTGCTTTGGGAAGGGTCTCTGTTGGTTGTCTCCTCATTCTCATATTGCAATATTGGAATTAAAACCTTTTGATTGAATTATGGACTGTTTTCTCATTGCGTTATTAAAATTTTTCCATGACAGTTGGCGTCACGAACAGGATCCAGCATGCTGAAACCTTGGGGGTTCTGCTCCGAGTCCAGGCCACCCGAGGAACCAATTTTCCTTGGTCCTCCAAGAACCTCGATTAGGCTTAAGAGAGAAGGAGGAAGCTCGGAGCTGACCTCCTGGGTCAGAAGCTGCCTGGATCCTGAAAGAACCTGTCTTTAGAGACCGGTTTCAACTATCCGGTGAGAATTCAGTCCAGATTCTTCTCTGTCTTTTCCCTTTGACATGGGCCTGTCTGGAGGCATTGCGTGCTGGGTTTTCCATTTGTTTTGTGTGATGGGAGCAGGGTGCTCCAGCAGAAACTATGAGCTTGAGTCAAGAAAATAGAATAACTGCTTCCTGACAGTTCTGTGTATTAAATAATGGACCAGAAGGTCTTGGGTATGTTGGTGAGTGTTGAATGATTGCAGAAAGTAGAAGTGTTTAAGTGTTGGGCAGAGTTAACCTAGGTAACAGAAAGATTGAATCTAAAGTGATGAAGGATTTGGAAGGATGCATGGAATGCTTTAGAATGTGTATAGAGGAAGTTGAAAGATGGGAAATTGGGTCAATTTAGCTCAGCAAGGGAGAAAAAGGAGGATTTCAACAGTGTTGGACTAACAATCAGATGTCTTTAATAATGATTGGAAACTTGAATGCTGAGAGCCTCTTGCTGGTTAAACTAACACCATATAGGCTGTCTGATAACACAACATTTCATCCTCATGCCATTTTCACAGAAGCAGGTCACAGATTTAAAACTGAGGAAAAATTCTCAACCAGATCTGAACTCCGTCCTCCAGTCATACCACCCTAATTCACAGTCGACAAGCTGCAGCCACACTGGGAACTGAAGTTCACCTGTCTGTTCTGAGGGGGACATTTCTCCTTTTGAATCGGATGATGATGGTTTTATCAACCTGCTGATATTTGAGGAGAAATGCCCGAACCCAGTAGCTGAACTGAGAGATCCGTGTGGACGCAGCCACTGGCTGGAGGATCGGACCTCAGAGAAGATGAGAGGAGAGGGGTTTTTTCCCCAACACATCTGAACAGGGAAGTAAGACACCTTTAACCACTACATTTTAGCATAACAACACATTTTGTTACTAATACACATAGAAATGCTTACAGAGGTAAATCATAAACTTAGAATGCAAAACAACACTCTGTTAAGTATTTATGCAATCTCAGACATATGCCTGTGTGTTAATTTCCCTATTAAGGGTACTTTCTTAGGTTGTATTGAGTGTGAGGTTGTTCTGTGATGTCCTGTGTGTCTGTCTGTTGTGCCTCAGTGTGATACATGTGCCATACGTATACATTAAGGATATATCAGTTGATAAGCTGTAATGACTACTGTTGATTTGGGCCTTTATTAATTGCTAATTTTGGTCATGAATACTGTGCTTTCCCCCTCAAAACATCATGTTCATGTGTGCCTCTGTCTCTGTGTGAGAAACAGAAGACTGTGCATGTGTGGGAGATACAGTCTCCCTGAGTCGATTGATTTGGTGAGAGTAAAGTCCAAATTACTTATTTTTCTTTTACAAATTTAGAAAACGGGTTGGGGAACTTGGAGTTAGAGGGGAGGTGCCCTCTGGTAAGAGTTGGAGTGTTGCATCCTTCGTATCAGTAAAAGAGGGGCGGTCCCCTCAGAGAGGATCTAGAATTCTCCCAGTGACTGTAGTGCTTCACACTGGAAAAGAATAGAAGCACTGGGAACACAGGTTGTTCCAAGGTGATTTAGCATTTTCTGACCTGAAATTAACAGAGAAAAGCCTATGGGGAGACGTCTTCATAGTAACATGGTCGACCAGTACTAAGGATGGGACTCCACCTCCAGATTCTCCAATCCACAAACAAATCAATTAAAATCAATTCAATTTTACTTAGATAGCACATTTTTGAAACAACCAAAGTTGACCAAATTGATAGTTATAATGATTAACAAATAAAAGTCTCAAAAAAGAGGAAAATATATATAAATAAAAACATGAAAGAAGAGGGGGGGGGGGGGCACAAACGAAACAGATTAAGAACACTGAAATTAGTGAAAACAAAAAACAATCTGCAGAGATAAAGTGCTGTACAGAACAACGTAGTCCTTAGGTTGTCAGAAAATGTATGTGTTTTTTGTTGGCAAATACATGTGTTTTGTGTTTTATATGCTAATGATTTTATTTTGAAGTTTTCCTTTTGCTCTTGGAAATGTAAACCTGCCTTGTCCCATTTGACCAAGTGTTTTAATCCAAAGGGTGAATTATTTTATTTTATTTTATGTTACTGAGTTCTGGTTAGCTAACAGACTTCCAGTAGTATGTCAACAGATATAGAGTAATACTCTGATATTTCAAAATTCAGTTTTAAGTGCTGTATTCATGACCACAGACTAGAGCAGTGATGAACAATGACTAACTTCACTTTGATTCTCGGTAATGGAATGTTTGTTTAGCATGCCAAATGAATGTTAGTCTGAATGTTCTGATATCTATCAGCCTGCGGCACCTCTGAGTCTGTCCTGGGGTCTGGGTGGACCAACCCAACCAGCCAAAGAAACAAAGAGGTTTTCTCTGTGTCTTTGTTAAACCTTAGGAAGGGAGGGTCCACTGTAACATGCAAACACTTTGTGACATGTAAATTTCTGCTCAGGGCTCTTCAGCTCCTGACCAGCTGATTCTTGGGACACAGAAATCTGGCTTTCAAAATCTTTATTCATCTCACCATTTGTTAAGCAGAATTTCCACAACATTCTCAAAAAACCATTATAGTTGTTGTCCCAAGGACTATGCACTCTGGTGTTATAGTTTAGAAAACTGTAACACGCTTCATTACAAAATCCAAACTATTTCCAGGTCCAGAGGTGTTTTTTTTTTTTTAAAAAGTCATTTAATTGTTTTCTGCCCCTGTGTTTTTTTTATTTCTTTTGAGTGTTTGTTCATTGTCTGTAACCTCTGGCCTGGAGATATTTGGGACAGCGATGTGATATGCAATCTGTGGAAAGCAGTCAAATTCAGTCCCTAATCCCAAATTGTATTCCATCAGATGGAGGCACAGCATCCTCTATGAAATGGTTAATTCAAATTTAGTCTTATGCTGCTTGACCATTGCATTTTCTTTTTTTTTTCCTTTGGCCATACCCTTCTGACCTCACTGAGGAAATGTGATACAGAGTTATTGATAGAGTTATTTATTTTGAAAATTGTCTGGTGTTTGTTGTCTGCACAACTCACAGCTTCAACTTCTATCCGGATCTCAACTTAACTTCTGCCAGTTATATGTTTTTTCATTTTGTAAATTATGATTAGGTTTTATGGGTAGATTGATTGTGTTTCTTCACTAAACTTTGAGGAAAGTGACATCTTATGACACACATTTTTAAGTTAGTTCTCCTTCATGACTTGTTTTTTAAGTGTTTTATTTCATTTATTTATCAATTTGTTTTGTTTGTTTTTTGTTTTGTTTTTTTTCTTTAATGATGTGTGTGTACTTGTGTGTGTGTCTATACATCAAAGTCTGGACCATGAAAAGTTTTTCACCTGTATAGAAAGAACCTTTAGGTGTGTGTGTGTGAAACATGTTTTGGTCTAAAATATTTAAATTGGATGTTGGTTAACTATGTAGCAAACCGCTTGTACACTGTTAATTCCTGATAGCCTGTTCTGAATGCCAATGTGGCATCCATCTTGTTTAGTTTTTGTTATATTCAATGTGTTTTGTCTTGCAAAACAGACTGTTTTGTTGTTTGATTTTATTTTTTTATTTTCTCATTTTTATTGATAATGAATTAACCCATTTGCCATTTAAGAATTTTCATTACAATTATATGCTAACTTAGTTTATCTGGAAATAGTTGGGTGAGTCAGAAACACATGTTAACATCTCCTTTGTTGTTTCCCACCAGAAAACCTGGGTTGGTTGCCTCTAGACTAAGTGTTTCTGTTCTTAATGACAGGTTTGGGCTGAACAGAGATCTGCATGCTGATAAAACCACTGTTACAGACAGACGTCCGTTTCCCTGACCGTGCCTGCAAGATCTTAAGGTCTAACTGGAGGTGATTTGTGATAACCTATGATCTGGGGCTTAGCTGCGAGACAACGTAGCTTGCTCTCTAGTCTGGTTAGGTTTGGCAGTCCATATCAACCTCTCCTGAAAGGTTACGTCAGAGGTCAGCTCCTGTGGGAGCTCATAGGTGGTTAATGTAGGCAGTGCAATCTCCTAAATTTTATGATTAAGTGATCAGATTTTTCTGTGAGGCTTGAAATCACTTCTCTGGTGAGATTCAACAAACTTCTAGCTGGTAGGCCTCCAGCTGGTACAGATGTGTATGATGCAACCACACCGCTACTGTGTTTTGGACTTGTTTTGGTGTTCTTTTTGTTCATTAGTTTTTGTGGCTTACTGGCAGATTAAGTTTAGAAATTTTTTCTGGTTTGAAAGTTCTGTCCACCCCTGTTACTGGAGGTTGTCCTTTGCTGTTTCCTTGCTTCGTTTCTACACAAGCTGAGTGTTGATAGAAAATTAAAATTAAAAAGGGGGTATTCAGTGTTCCTCTGAAGGATCGGGTTTGAGACAGACGTGTTCAATTCATCTTCTTGGCTTTTTCTTTGTTCATGTAGTTTTTTGGTTTTATTTTAATTTTTTTTAAACTTATTCTACAATTCTTGTTTAGCTTTGAATTTTCTTATTTTGTATAACTGTTTGCTCACCTATCACAAGTGTTTGGATATTGCTGACTGATATTGTTAATTTTTATTTTTTACTGTTCCATTACTATTTTATTTGAATTGTATCTGACATTATCATTCACTTGGTGTTGGTTTTTGCTTTGCTGTTAACTTTGATTGTTGTCAATGACCTCTTTGATCCATGGGTTTTCCTATTGTTTCATGACCTTATGTTTGATGACTGTAATGTTTTAATTGATTGTGTGTTGCCGAGACCTACAGACACTAAAGGACTGAGCAGCAGTTTTGGAATCTAGAGGATTCCTTTAAGCCTGGGGGGCAGGACCCGGGGCCAGTCTCTAAATTGCTGTTTACCCTACACCTCCCTTCTCCACCCCCCTGATTTTACGAGCTGCAGTAAAGGATTATCAAGTCCTGATGATCAAGTCCTGATAATGATGTGCAGTGAGGAGTGACCACAGCTTGCCCTCTCCCTCCATCTCCTCAGGAACTCCTGGGGAGTTGGAGTCCTTGCTTGGTTTGTTGATTTCTGAAAGGGAGTGTGCTGAAGACATGCACATAAGCTGCCACCTGTAGGAGGATTTTACAGGTGTCCCCAACGAGGTCACAGACTTGTCTCCCTGACTTCAGAAGACCAGAGTTTACTCTGAAACAAGAAAAGCTGTTGGTTTCGTCAAGATTCCATCCTACAGAGTTTGCTTTACCTCTGACGAACCTCTTCTACAGGGCATAATAATCCCTCACGAGGTCCTGTCCTGTCCATGTCCACAAGGTCACTGACCTTTCCTGTTTCCCTGTGCGCATTTTTCTTCTTTCCCCCAAATGCAAGAAGTCATCTCATCAAAGGACTATTTACATTCTCACAAAAAAATCATTGTGTAACTATGCATTTTATGGTTGTTCATTTTGTTATGTTCATTTTATTTGATTGGAGCGTCACCTCATTGCACTGTGAGACAATGTTTTCTATGTGATCTCTACGTATTTACAGGTCTGATTCTGGGTTTAGGAAAAATTTTACTGAGTTTTCTGATGTTGTGTGCTTTCATGTTGAATTGTTCTGACCCTGTCCATGGCTGTCCATGTATTTCTTTTCCATGTTATTGTATGTGTATGTTTGTCTAATGTCATTTATAGTTAATCACATTTTTTTTCCTTAATGATTAGTAAATAATCAAAAGGGTGAACTGTAATGGAAAAAATGTCATTCTTCTATTTACTTTTATTTAATACAGTTCTACAGTGAGACGATATTTCTGGGATCAGAGAAGTTGGGGGTTATAGTCATTAATGTTCTGTCTCACAATGGCTTGGCCACAGCATGGTGGAATAATTTTACTTTGTCTCATCTTTTACCTTGTTACTCTTGTTCTTCATGTTTTACATGCCAAAGGAATGTTCCTCTCCCAGATAACACTGTCCTTTGTTTGTGCTCACCCTTGGGCGGGTCAAGGGGGATAAATAGAGTGAAGAATCTCTGCTCAGCAGGACACACTGCTGAGACTGCTTTGGGAAGGGTCTCTGTTGGTTGTCTCCTCATTCTCATATTGCAATATTGGAATTAAAACCTTTTGATTGAATTATGGACTGTTTTCTCATTGCGTTATTAAAATTTTTCCATGACAGTTGGCGTCACGAACAGGATCCAGCATGCTGAAACCTTGGGGGTTCTGCTCCGAGTCCAGGCCACCCGAGGAACCAATTTTCCTTGGTCCTCCAAGAACCTCGATTAGGCTTAAGAGAGAAGGAGGAAGCTCGGAGCTGACCTCCTGGGTCAGAAGCTGCCTGGATCCTGAACGAACCTGTCTTTAGAGACCGGTTTCAACTATCCGGTGAGAATTCAGTCCAGATTCTTCTCTGTCTTTTCCCTTTGACATGGGCCTGTCTGGAGGCATTGCGTGCTGGGTTTTCCATTTGTTTTGTGTGATGGGAGCAGGGTGCTCCAGCAGAAACTATGAGCTTGAGTCAAGAAAATAGAATAACTGCTTCCTGACAGTTCTGTGTATTAAATAATGGACCAGAAGGTCTTGGGTATGTTGGTGAGTGTTGAATGATTGCAGAAAGTAGAAGTGTTTAAGTGTTGGGCAGAGTTAACCTAGGTAACAGAAAGATTGAATCTAAAGCGCTGAAGGATTTTGAAGGATGCATGGAATGCTTTAGAATGTGTACTGAGGAAGTTGAAAGATGGGAAATTGGGTCAATTTAGCTCAGCAAGGGAGAAAAAGGAGGATTTCAACAGTGTTGGACTAACAATCAGATGTCTTTAATAATGATTGGAAACCTGAATACTGAGCCTCTTGCTGGTTAAACTAACACCATATAGGCTGTCTGATAACACAACATTTCATCCTCATGCTATTTTCAAAGAAGCAGGTCACAGATTTAAAACTGAGAAAAATCCTCAACCGGATCTGAACTCCATCCTCCAGTCATACCACCCTAATTCACAGTCGACAAGCTGCAGCCACGCTGGGAACTGAAGTTCACCAGTCTTTGTTCTGAGGGGGACATTTCTCCTTTTGAATCAGATGANACTTTGTTTTAGTTTATCTAAAATGCAGTGTACACTGTCCGTCTCAATCAATTAAATTAAATAATGACCGTTTCCAGTTATTCTGGTTCAATAGTTTTAAAATGATTTAATTTATGAAAGTGCTTTGTGCATTACCATAAATGCAAACTTTGCAATGTAACTTGAGTGGTAAATCATGTTTTCAGATAAAAATAAATAAATAGAAACTTTGATTCTTAATCAACCTGTATAAATTAGAAGCCCAACTGGTAATTAGACAGGTTTACCATCTATATCATGTTAGGCTCTGGGTTTTGACACAGCCCTCCAGAATGTCCACCTTATTCAAAATACAGGTTTAGCTGACCCACTAATACTTATGCTAAAGAGCCTTTACTGTATTGGAATTTTATTGTCTTCTCCTTTACCTACTCAAATCTTGAATTCCTGTTCTTTATCATATAAAGCATGCAACCATAAACAATAAAGAAAATCTCTTCTCTGTGGGCTTGTCCCTTCAGGTGTCTCCACAGCCAATTATCTGTCTCCATTTAGTCCTATCTTCTGCATCTCCTGCCCTCATACCAATTAACTTCATGTCCTCTTCCACCACATCCAAACATTTCCTTGTTGGTCTTCCTCTGCCTGGTGGCTCTAACCTCAGCATCCTTCTATGTAATCATCGTCTCTCTTCTGGACATGTTCAAACCATTCAATCTTTCCATCCCACTTATCTCCAAAACATCTAACGTGAGCTGTCCGTCGGATGGATTTATTCTTGATCCTATTCATCCACCATCACTCCCAAAGAGAACCTCAACATCTTGAGCTCTGCAGCCTCCAGTTCTGCCTCCTGTCTTTTCCTCCTGTCTGACTTCATCTGGCTGCCTGTCCATCACCAAAAAAAAGGGCTTATAGCTGATCTATGATGCAGTCCCACCTCCACCTTGAACTCACTCCTACAGCACACCTAACTGCTATCCGACAGCTCTCATATATGTTCTGCACCACTTTAACATACTTCTGCCACTCCAGACCTCATGCACCACAGCTCCTCTCAGCACAGTCATAGACTTTCTCTAAATCTACAGAGATGCACATCCTTCTGACTTTCTCTGTACTTCTCCATCAGTATTCTTAAAGCAAAGGTAGTATCTGTAGTACACTGTTCTGCTACTCACAAATAGTGATGGGCCAGGCGATTAGGGATGGGTACCGGAACCGGTACTTTTTAAGGCACCGACCGAATTCCGTCGAACCGACCGAGCACCGTTTCACGTGACAAGAAACGGTGCCTTGTTTCGGTACCTGGCCTAACTAGAACTTGCGAGACAGCAATTTGCCAAAATAGACAGCAGCGCCGGGTTTATGTCGATATGTGTTCCCCCCTCGAGAAGTGTTTCACCGGTGATTGAGCGGAAAGTCGCTAGTCGCTGCAGGCAAGCTGTAAACAGAGCAAGCAGCATGGCACAGAGGAAGAGCTCTAAAGTTTGGGTCCACTTTACTAAATGGGATGGCTATCTGGGTGATGAAGAAACCAGCAACAATGATATAAGTGAGGCATCATTGTCTTAATCTGCTCCAGCAGGTAAATAAACTGTTTAACATAACGTTATCTTGATATTTTAGCTCCTGTTCCGCTAATGGTGCGTTCGCTTTCTCCTCGGAACTTGGAAATTTCGACTAGGAGAAAGCGAACGCGCTATAAAGTTTGGCTTCACTTCACTAAATGCAGTGGGTGATTGGGTGATGATGAAACCAGCGACAACGATCTAAGTGAGGCATCATCATCTTAATCTGCTCCAGCAGCAAAATAAACGTTTATGTTTAAGATAGTGTTAGCTTGATATTTTAGCTAGCATTAACATTGCTATCAGCTAATGGTGCGTTCACTTCCTCCTCGGAAATTCCGACTTCCGAGTAGGAAAAATCAACTGTTTGAAAAAGAACGGCAAAATGAATGAAGATACACAGTAAATTTAGTTCACAGCAGTTTCTAATACTACAAGGACGCACCATCACACAATTTGTCCAGAGGGGAAAGGAGAGGAATAGGAGCACATGGAGCTGGGTTTTAGTTTCTGCATCATTTAGAAACAGTTGTGGTTAAAGGTTTTCATATTGAAGAATTTTGTACAACACTACGATGACAAAATACAAACAGTTGTATGTTATTTATTGTNAACACCAGTAAAACAAAGGAAATGGTGATTGACTTCCAGAGAAACACTCCTCCTCACTCACCAGTAAACATCCAGGGAGCAGACATTGAGGTGGTGGACACCTTTAAGTACCTGGGTGTTCACCTCAACAGTAAACTGAACTGGTCCCACAACACAGATGCTCTGTATAAGAAGGGCCAAAGCCGCCTCCATCTCATGAGGAGGCTGAGGTCCTTCGGAGTTAAGCCTAATTTATATTTCTCTGTCAGCTCGAATGTGGAGTTGTGCACACGCATTGACGGGGGTATTTTCCTATCTGACTTCTCCGTCACCTGGGGAGAGTTGCAAAGCAATTCCCTGCCAGGACAACAGAGGGCGTAGCGCTTTTCTGGGGTATCCAGCCACCATTACAGTTACGAATCCGGTCCACGATAGTGTATTTACTACTGTGTTTACATTGTTTTAATGTATTTTTGAGACTTTTTAACACGGATGAATTTGTCCCTTATTCTCCTCCACCTCTTCATGCGGTCGGCATCTCTAAACCCACATTTCCCGTCATTTCCGTCCATGAATAAAATGATTGCTGCGTATCTGTGTACTCCTTCAGTCACAGATGAATAAACTTTCATATTTTCAGACTTTTTCCGCGAGGCGTTCTTTAATCTGCTCTGTCTGCCGTTAGATATCTTCAGTTCTCTTTATTTTTTGAGTCAGCAATGGTGGTGCTGTCGACTTATTTATAGGAAGCGGTGTCCTGACCAATCACAAGCTTGTGCTCTGTTGGGGTGCAGGTAGCTCTGACAGGAAGAGACTGAACAAGCTAGTTAAGAAATCTAGCTCGGTTCTGGGCTGCCCACTGGATTCTGTTGAGGACGTGTGTGAAAGGAGGATGTTAGTGAAGCTGACCGCCATCTTGGAAAACCCCTCCCACCCACTGTATTCCACTGTGGAGGCCATGGACAGCTCCTTTAGTGGCAGACTGAGACATCCAAGATACAGAATGCTACCGTAGGTCATTCATTCCCACTGCAGTAAGAGTGTAGAACTCCACAGTTTAACTGTTACTGGTATTATCCTGTTACACGCCAACATCAGTGCTATGTTCAGTAGCCTATGTGTTCAATAAATGATAAATGACCCGCAATTGTATAGTGCCTTTCAGAGTCAGAGGACTCCAAAGTGCTTTACACTGCAGTGCATCATTCACCCATTAACACACACATTCACACACTGGTGGTGATGAGCTACTGTATAGCCACAGCTGCCCTGGGGCGCACTGACAGAGGCGAGGCTGAACGCCTCCCTACCAGTCTCACAGGAAGAGGAAGAAGATAGGAATCACAAAATATATTTAAAAAAACATAAAAATTAAACTAAATGATCTATACACCATATGGACTGTAAGTGTTGTGTGTAATCTGCATTTAATTGTGGTTTAATAATGTTCTTTAATACTTTTACCACAGCTGAATCGTCAACGTACTTCCTGTCCAGTGTCCACTCGGTTGCAGCAATCTTAGTGACTGAAAACGGGTGGAGGAGTCTGCTCAGATCAGGAGGAGGATGGTCATTGGTCATGTTTTTCACCCCACCCAGACGGAACCGGAAAATTCTCCACAGGCTAGTTCACCATTCTTTGTTGTTGTGGAGCTGCTGCTGAGTAGGCCTACACGTTGACTATGGAGAAAACTAACCATTTAATAGAAGAACGCAACAAGAAAAACTACACTTCATGGAGTATTTTATCATTGGATTCCACAAACCAGGTGGATTATTTTACTATTACATGGATTATTTTGACCATAAACAAACAAAGGTAAGACATAATTTACGCTTTTGACTTCATGAAATTAGCTTTGTTTTGCTTTTCATTTAGCAGTCATTGGGTGGTGTTGAGGTAGAAAACTTGGATCCTATCATTTAGAAGAGGCTCTTCCTATTAGGTGTGTGTGCAGGTTGCATAAATTGGTGAATATGAAGCATGTTTTTGGAACAACTTTGTTGCTGGAAGTGATTGTGGGACCGGGTTTGTTGGGTTCAAGTTGTGTGACGCATAAGAATGGTAATTTGGCATCCCCTAGTGGTGATACGTGGTTAGTACATCTGAAAAACTGATTTATCAAAAAGAAGAAAAACTATTATTTATATAGCGCCTCTCAAGATAAAAATCACGAGGCGATTCACAAGAACAAACATTAAAAAAAAGATTTAAAAAATGCGCCCCACCAAAAAAAAATTCACCAGCCGCCACTGTCTGTGTTCCTTATGCTGTGTATTCTTGGAAACCCAATTTTCTATTTTTACTTGTTTTAATGGTTACAATAATAGCTTACTGCTTATGTGTATTTACCAGTACTTTATTACCTTTCTTCTTTTCTCCAAGTGTATGAGCTGCAGTAACGAGTGAATTTCCCTACTGTGGGATTAATAAAGTCAATTTTATTCTATGACTTCTAGCTTCTCTATTGTCAGAAGAGAATAATATTCACAGATTTATTCAAAAAGCACATCAACACTATATGAAAAAAAAAAATTAGAAAATGCCGAAAGGCGAAGCTCTCAATTTACCGGTCGATCTACGTTCCTACCCTCACCTATGGTCACGAGCTTTGGGTAGTGACCGAAAGAACGAGATCGCGGATACAAGCGGCCGAAATGAGTTTTCTTCGCAGGGTGGCTGGACTCTCCCTTAGAGATAGGGTGAGAAGCTCGGCCATCCGGGAGGGGCTCGGAGTAGACCCGCTGCTCCTCCACATCGAGAGGAGCCAGTTGAGGTGGCTCGGGCATCTGATTAGGATGCCTCCTGGACGCCTCCCTGGTGAGGTTTTCCGGGCACGTCCAACCGGGAGGAGACCCAAAGGAAGACCCAGGACACGCTGGAGAGATTATGTCTCTCGGCTGGCCTGGGAACGCCTTGGGATTCCCCCGGAGGAGCTGGCCCAAGTGGCTGGGGAGAGGGAGGTCTGGGCTTCCCTCCTTAGGCTGCTGCCCCCGCGACCCGACTCCGGATAAGCGGCAGAAAATGGATGGATGGATGGATNGTGAGAGTTGGACTCCGCCAAGGCTGCCCTTTGTCACCGATTCTGTTCATAACTTTTATGGACAGGATTTCTAGGTGCAGCCAAGGTGGTGAGGGGATCCGTTTTGGTGGCCTAAGGATCAGGTCTCTGCTTTTTGCAGATGATGTGGTCCTGTTGGCTTCGTCAGAACGTGATCTCCGGCTTTCGCTGGAGCAGTTCGCAGCCGGGTGTGAAGCAGCTGGGATGAGAATCAGCTCCTCTAAATCCGAGACCATGGTCTTGAGTCGGAAAAGGGTAGAATGCCTTCTCCAGGTCAGGGACGAGGTCCTGCCCCAAGTGGAGGAGTTTAAGTATCTCGGGGTCTTGTTCACGAGTGAGGGAAGGGTGGAGCGTGAGATCGATAGGCGGATTGGTGCTGCGTCTGCAGTGATGCGGGCGTTGTACCGGTCTGTCGTGGTGAAGAGAGAGCTGAGCCGAAAGGCGAAGCTCTCAATTTACCGGTCGATCTACGTTCCTACCCTCACCTATGGTCACGAGCTTTGGGTAGTGACCGAAAGAACGAGATCGCGGATACAAGCGGCCGAAATGAGTTTTCTTCGCAGGGTGGCTGGACTCTCCCTTAGAGATAGGGTGAGAAGCTCGGCCATCCGGGAGGGGCTCGGAGTAGACCCGCTGCTCCTCCACATCGAGAGGAGCCAGTTGAGGTGGCTCGGGCATCTGATTAGGATGCCTCCTGGACGCCTCCCTGGTGAGGTTTTCCGGGCACGTCCAACCGGGAGGAGACCCAAAGGAAGACCCAGGACACGCTGGAGAGATTATGTCTCTCGGCTGGCCTGGGAACGCCTTGGGATTCCCCCGGAGGAGCTGGCCCAAGTGGCTGGGGAGAGGGAGGTCTGGGCTTCCCTCCTTAGGCTGCTGCCCCCGCGACCCGACTCCGGATAAGCGGCAGAAAATGGATGGATGGATGGATGGATGGATAGAAAATGCCAGCCATTTCTCCTGTTTTGTGTTCGTTTGTAGTCTTGTCCACTTGCTGTTTCAGGGCTGAGCTGATTAACACAATCAACCAACATTTTCACCTTGTCTACCACAAACAGCACTTTCATTCATGCCTGAACAGAGACTCCACTTTCAGTACTTCCCTTCTAATTTAGATTAAAAACATCATCCACATACTCAGATCTAATCATTTTCCCTTGTCAGCTGAACAAAGTCAATTATCAAGCGAGCTGCATGCGTTGGACACCATTTAACTGCAAATTAAAAATCAGACTGCTCTGGATGAGATATGAGTGGTGTAAACTTATGGATGGAAAAACAGCATGTTAGCACGTTGGAATAACTGAAAGGTACAATGAGAAGAGAGGTGGGAAGCCATTAAATACTAAGTATTCAGAGAGTGAAATAACAGTGCCAAAAAGAGGGAGAGGAGAAATCATTCAGCAGCTTTCACAGAGGGAAATGTGATACATTTGTAGTAAAGAGGAAATACTGAGCAGTGTATTTCTGACCTGTCGAGGTTTCAGATGAGACTGAAAATAGCAAAACCAACCCAAATGTAATGCCATCTTCTTCTTTTGGAAAACCTGCCCCTTAACGTGAAGGGTTACATGGCAGTTAGCAAAACTCTATTACCAGGAGGCAGATCCTGGGTCTGACCATAGATGTCGCAATTGTGAAATAGATGACTATTAACTGTCATTCAAATAATTGTGATAAACTGTTTAACTGTCCGCCTCCGTTCAATTGTATGCCACTATTACAGTCTGAGCCTAATTCAATAATAAAAAGCAAACTTGACAATTGTTTCAAATGATCACAAACATTCGACTGAGTAATTATTGAGACAGCCCCGAGTACGGCTGCCAATTAAATCCTCTGAACACAACACTGATATGAGCCACAGCAATGAGGAGAAAGAAAAGAGCTGACTCAATATTTAGGAGATGTTTTCCCCAAGCACCTGATGTGTTGCCTCTACTAATAGAATAGAATAGAATAGAATAGACTTCATTGATTCCACAGTGGGGAAATTCACTTGTCACAGTAGCACCATCACTCAAAAGGTAATTAGAAGAAGATAAAAACAAGGATACATGTATATACACATAGGCAGTAATCTAGTATTGTAATCTTAGATCACTAAAAAAAACCACAAATAAAAGATGAAAACAAACTTGGTACCAACACTATGCAGCATACTGTAAGAGACACAGACAACAATGTGAATCCGGTATTGCACAAGTATAAAACACATACTAAAGTTAAAGTCCCAAGTATTCATCACACAATGGTGAAATTACATCTCCGCATTTGACCCATCCCCATGGTGGGGAGTAATGAGCTGCAGCTGTGGCCATGCTCGGGAACTATTTGGTGGTTTAACCCCCCAATCCAACCCCTTAGTGCTGAGTGTCAAGCGAGGAGGCATTGGGTCCCATTTTTTCAAAGTCTTTGGTATGACCCGACCGGGAATCGAACCCTGATCTCCCAGTCCTGGGGCGGACACTCTACCACTAGGCCAGCGGAGGTGGTATACTGAATATTGCTCTTACAGCAGAGGGGATGAAGGATCTGCGATAGCGCTCAGTTTTGCATCTGGGATGTCTCAGTCTACCTCTGGAGGAGCTGTCCATGACCTACACAGTGGAGTTCAGTGGATGGGAGGGGTTTCTTAAGATGGAGGTCATCTTCACCAGCATCCTCCTTTCACACGTCTCCTCAGCAGAATCCAGTCAATTGCATTTTAATACAATTTTACAATTTTTTAATACAATTGCATTAAAAAAAATGAAATGTGCTTCATTATGCTATATTGTTTTCTTACTGTTGCCTGGAAGTGTATTGGTCTCATTGGACAAAAGTGTCTGCCAAATGCATAAAAACATAAATCAGAAAGCAGTTGAATACCTTAGAAGCTGACATACTGTAGTTCCAGGTTAAATAAATGCACTAGTATTAGAAAGATTAATATGAATAAATACAAATATACCAACACTGATCAGACCTGATGGTTTGTATGTCTGCCTCCTTTAGGTCATGAGCAAAGTGTGTTGAATTTATGTCATCAAGACACTTTCAAAGGAGCCATACACTTGTATTTTTAATGCATCTGCTGTGAATGAATGAATTGTGAGTTGTTTTTTGTGGGAAAGAAAGCTCTGGCACTCCTGTTTCGGGGGTAGAAATTTCTCGGGGGCTGGCAGGATTTAAAGTCTTACACATTAATTTTCATAATATCTTCTGGCTGCTATATCAATACACCCTTCTGCAGTCACAGGTCAGGAGAGGCAAGACCGTGAATGCAAACTTTCCCAGTCATGTAAAGCTGACTTTCTTTTTCTGACCCAATTGTTTTCCCATCTTTTTTCTTTTGGAAGTTAATGCAAGCGGGTTGAAGAAAATGTTCATGTTCAGCATGCATGTGAAACTCAGACGGACAGATTGTATTTCAAAAAGAACACATGAGACACAGTTTCCAAGTGACCAGACCTTAAAAGTAACAAAATTTTAAAAAATTACAAAAGGTTCTGAAGACCTCCTCTGGTGCTTTTTCTATTAAAAAAAGGCACCATTACATATATGAAATGTTTCTTCTAAAGGTTTTCAAAGAAAGTTCTGGGTTTTTCAGAAGATGATTGAAATAATGAGGGTCGATTTTATTTCCTGTGGTTTTATGTGACATTCCTTTTAGAAATAACAAGGTGTGAAGCACCAATGGACCAATTCTGCCTTTGAGGGCTGATACTAATTTTTGATTCTAGTACAGCTTTAACTTGCCAATACCAATGTTGGCTGAGTCATTATATTACATCCATTTCCAAAGTAACATAAATAGCTAATGAAAGATAACTAGAGTCCCAAAACACAAACATTGTCTTGGAAATCAAGGTTAAACTGAAAAATATTCAAACAAAACTAGAACTGCAATAAGTTATGAACGGGTTCCAAGCCAACCAGCGCCAGTCCTCCACCCAGCCTTGCCCCACTTTCGCCATTTCTTACCTGGCCCCACTCCTCCTGCACACAATCCCACCTGCAGCCCATCAGCTAATAATCTCACTTCAACTGGCATGATAAAATAAACATGCAGGAAAATATATTTTGTGTCAAAGATTTGCACTCATGGAGATAATCAGGAAAAAACTATTACTGGCTATACCAACGCCTCCTAGTAGACGAATGTATAAAAAAAAAATTCTCAATACCAAGAGGGTGCCAATTTGGCCATTTCATTTATTAGTTTGAATGCTGTTAAGCATTTCAAACTATTGTTTTTCTGTTTTTCTTTATTCTTCTGCCTCTGCTTTCGTACGTTTTTTGAACTGTATCTCCTCCTACAGTTTTTCAGCTATTTCAGTAAGTTTGGTATCAAAACGTTCAGCTCGTTCAGCTCTTTCCGGCGATATCTCTTGGTATTGATATTTTCAACCGTTTCTGAGATATTCAGCTTTTTCTGCGATTTTTCAGCCCATTGAAATGAATGGGAAATGCTTAAAATTGCTCAATTTTTCACAAAATCGTTCATCTTTTTGACCTCTTACTCTGAAGGGTTAACTTCAACCTAGAGACTTCATTCAACTTTTAACAAACTCAAAAGACGTTCAACTATTTCAAATTTTTTCAGCTTCTTGATATCTTTTACGGGTTTTCTACAATCGCAAGTTAAAGTTGAGGTACAGTTTGAAAAGTTCAGGAATTTCTCCTCCTCCCCCCATTCAAAAGAATAGGGCTCAGAACCGACTTTGCTCCACTTCAGGCCGTGTCCTGACAGAACCGTAGAACCGATAGAAATAAGACTTGCACTGGATGAAAGCTGACGGATTTTCCTCCATTTTGATGTAAAATTTATGGACGTAGTGCGTATCGTAGTGTTTATTAGTTCGGACTTTAACCACTTTTCTGAAATCTTTCCAGTCCACTCTAACCTGAACATTCCACACTCTAACATTTCAAGGTAAATTTTTCTGCGAACAGATGTTTACTACACCCACACCGTTTATGCTACTGAAACAAATTATACCTCAAAAAGTAGGAATTGTTGTCAGCTTCGATGGGATGTCTTCATTTTAGCTGTAGGTGTCACGGTGCGGGCGCTACGAGCCTCAGAAGGTCAATAGTGCCAGATTTTCTCCCATTGGCGCCCATGCAAATGATTCTCAGATCCTGTGCTTCGATTGCTGTCTGAGAGCTGAAATCGTCTCGTCATATCTCCTACAATATTCAACGTAGCCATACAAAAATTCACACAGAGCACCAATGAAGCCTTCAGCCACTTACGGTTTTGGAATTTTTTTAATCGGTGCTAGACATTTCGAATGGTGATGAGACGTTCGAGGCCTCCAATCTGACGTTTGGAGCTGAAGATGAGTGTTTTCTGCAGTAACCGAAGAATTTCCCTAAACAAAAATCTGCTATGACCACATCTTTTAGAGTTCATTCATAATTTTTCCAAAAACAGTAGATTTGTTAGGTTCGATGGGATGTCTTTGGTTTAGCTGTATCTGTCACAATTCGGGCACTACAAGCCTCAGAAGGAGGAGTGAGCCAGATTTTCTCCCATTGGCGCCCATTATAACTAATATCATTTTCTGCTCCAGACAGCTGAAATCATCTCGTCATATCTCCTACAAAATTCGACGTAGCCACACAAAAGTCGCACAGAGCACCATCGAAGCCTTCTGCTGCTGACGCTTTTGGAATTTTTCTAATCGGTGCAATACTTTTTGAATGGTGATGACAGGTTCAAGGCCTCCAATCTGACTTTTGAAGCTGCAGTCTCCGATGACTTTCTCTAAAGAAAAATCTGCTACGACCACATCTTTTATAGTTCATGCATAATTTTTTTCAAAAACAGAAGGTTTTTTTGTCAGCTTCGATGGGATGTCTTCGTTTTAGCTGTATCTGCCACGGTTCTTGAGTTACAAACGTCAGAAGGAGGATTCAGCCACATTTTAACAAATATTCTAGGTAGGCACAGAAACATTTTAACATAGCACCACCAAAGCCTTCTGATGCTGACGCTTTTGGAATTTTTCAAATCGGTGCTATACTTTTCGAATGGTGATGAGAAGTTGGAGGCCTCAGATCGGACATCTGAAGCACAGATCCAAAGCCTTCCTCATTAAAGGGCCTGCCTGCTGCATCTAACAGCAGCAGAGCAGTGGTGTGATAATGGAGCTTTCTGATTGGTTCAGACTTTCCCGCTATTTACTGTCTGAGAGCTGATATACGTGTTGAGGTGTGTCCACAGGTGTTTCCAATCAGAGTGAGTGGAAAGTAATAAGAGAGATGGCTCACCTGTCACTCGATGATAGAGAACAGGAACATGGTTGAAGACGAGATCGTAACAAGAGAGCGAAGAGTCTCAAATCATAAAGAAGCAAAGAAACCAGATGAAAGTCAGCTGGAGGGAGAAAGGTCAACCCAGGGTGATTCAGAGAGGAGAATGTCTGAACACTCCCAGAAAGAAGCAGAAAAGGAAGTGGAAGCTAAAAGATACCCAGAGAGAGTAAGAAGAAAACCAGCATATCTAGATGATTATGTAACAGATGTAAAAGAATGTGAAAGCAAAGAAATGGACATGGATTATTGTTATCGATTGCTATGTAATGTACCTATGTCTTTCAGTGAGGCAGTAGCATCAGATCAGGCAAGAGAATGGAAAAGAGCCATGGATGATGAGATGCTATCACTCAGAGAGAACGACACATTTATTTTAACTCCACTACCGACAGGCAAGAAAGCAGTGGGGGGTAGATGGGTCTATGCACTGAAAAGAAATCCAGACGGTACAGAGAAATACAAAGCAAGGTATGTCGCAAAGGGATATAGCCAGACAAAAGGAATCGATTACAAAGACACTTTCTCACCTACAGCAGATATAACCAGTGTAAGAGTGCTAATGCAGAAAGCCATCCAAGAGAATATGTTGTTACACCACATGGATGTAAAAACAGCCTTTCTACATGCACCAATACAAGAAGAGATATATATGGAACAACCTGAGGGATATGAAACGCAAACAGGAGAACACAGTAGAATCGTGTATAAACTCAAGAAATCAGTTTATGGTTTGAAACAATCAGGCCGAAATTGGAATCAAACACTACACGATTATCTATGTTTGTATGGATTGAAACAAAATGCAGCAGAACATTGTGTTTATGCTAAGGAAACAAAAGAGGAAAAAGTCATAGTGATCGTATGGGTTGATGATTTATTGATTGCAGCTAACAACAAAGAAGCCCTACACAGAATCAAAAATGCATTATCAACAAGATTCAGAATGAAAGATTTAGGAAAACTTACTCATTTCCTGGGGATGGATTTTGTGTATGATGATGATGATTGTATAATGATGTCACAGAGTGCATATGTGAAAAACATTTTGAGAAGGTTCGACATGGAGAACTGCAAACCACGTTACACACCCTGTGAGATGAAGCCGGTGTTATCTGTAAATGGAAAACCATTACAGGACATCAGAAAGTACAGGGAAGCTTTTGGTTGTTTAAACTATTTGAGCCTATGTACAAGACCAGACTTGAGTTATGTTGTTAATCAACTGTCACAGTACTTCAAGGCACCATCGGATGAACATTGGATCGTTGTAAAACACGTTCTGCGATATTTACAAGGTACTCTAAAGAGGGGACTATGTTTTAGAAGATGTTCAGAGGAACAACTCGGGCTAGTAGCATATAGTGATGCGAACTGGGCATCTGACACTACGGACAGAAAAAGCATAACCGGCTACTGTGTGAGTTTGAGTAGAACTGGTCCTCTGATTTCATGGAAAACAAAGAAGCAAGGGACAGTGGCACTGTCTACTTGCGAGGCGGAGTATATGGCATTAGCGGCTACAGCTCAAGAATGCATATACTTAAAGCAACTGATACGAGACATTGATGGATATGAATATGCAAAACCTGTGATACTTGAGGATAATCAGGGAACTATCGCTTTATCACAAGACCCAGTACACAGACAAAGGAGTAAACACATTGATGTGAAACTGTTAGGATACAATGGTTTTGCCACAGCTGTGTTAATGGGCACTACTTTGTTCAGCGTATTGTTACGTGCGTGAGTTAAATGAGAATAAAGGCGGAGCCTCCCCGTGCTGAGCTGAGTGAGCATCGGGGCAGTGTGGTTTCTATCTACGATAAGAACATGTCTCCTGTGTCAAGTGTGTCTGGTGACTGAACTTCCAAAAAGGATGTCCGAAACTGAAGCTAGAGAACGCGGTTCAGCTTCGGCAGAAGGTGGGCAACGTACGGCGCAGCTGCCAACAGAAACATCATTTCATACGATGGACGATACAAGGACAACTGTATGTTGAGTACTGTCCAACTGAAGAAATGATAGCCGATATTATGACCAAGCCGCTACCCCGTATGAAGATTGAAAAGTTTTCTAGGTTTATGTTTGGAAATTAAGTTACAGGAACATTCAACGACTATTTACATTGATGTTGTACCAGTGAACAAGTGGGGGTGTTGAGGTGTGTCCACAGGTGTTTCCAATAAGAGTGAGTGGAAAGTAATAAGAGAGATGGCTCNCACACACACTCCACCACACCCCCCACCCCTGTCTCATGCATGGAAAACTTCAAAAGTTGGCAGCCCTGCGCACTGCAGACTGGATTTCAGTTGTGTCCTTGTCGTAATCACCACAGGCCGAGTCAAAGCTGATGTGATTTCAGTGTAGCACCCCAAATAGATCCCACTTTACTGCATCGCAGCTAAGAGCCTTCAGCATCTTTTTTTTCTTTTCTTGTCTAAAGCTGTTGTCAAACGATGACCCCACCGAGCAGCCTTTCGCCGTATTTCACATCAAGAGCGGCCTCTTGTGTCTCAGTCAATGTTTTAACATTAACCCGGTAGATCTGTATCACTTTGAGTTACTGTGATTGCTGTGGGCTGTTTGGGTGCGGTGACACGGGTGCGTCCAATTAGTTTGTTGCGGCGCTGCTCTATTTAAGGAGAAGGCATACAGAACACTGAATCTCTGTGGCTTTGTTGAACTGTGTACTGTACAGGTCAGGTAAAAACTCACACAGTGAACTCTTGTTAACTGTCATTGTTTCTCTTGGTTATTTTAATGTAAATTATGAAGGTTAAATGGTAAATGGTAAATGGCCTGTATTTGTATAGCGCCTTCTTAGTGTTCTACAACCCCCCAAGGCGCTTCACAACACAATCAGTCATCCACCCATTCACACACACATTCATACGCTGGTGGGGATGAGCTACGATGTAGGTACAGCTGCCCTGGGGCGCACTGACAGAGGCGAGGCTGCCGAGCACTGGCGCCACCAGTCCCTCCGACCACCACCAGCAGGCAAGGCGGGTTAAGTGTCTTGCCCAAGGACACACAGCAGCATTCTCTGGCCGGAGCCGGGATTGAACCTGCAACCTTCCAGGTTGGACAACCTGCTCTACCTCCTGAGCTACTGCTGCCCTAAGTTAAGATATCTGTAGCTTTGTTGAACTGTGTACAGGTGTGCAGAGGGGAGGCCTGGGGCCTCATTTATCAAACGTTCGTAGAAACTAGGGATGAGCGAGTACACCACTATCTGTATCTGTTCAACCATCTAAAACAGGGTTTCTCAACCCTGGTCCTCAGCGCCCCCCTGTCCTGCATGTTTTCCATGTCTCTGCTTCAGCACATGGCTGCAGGAGCCTGTTAATCACTCACTCATTTGTGTCAGGTGTGTGGCAGCAGGGAAACACTGGTGTTTGAAAAAGCAACATGGAAAACATGAAGGGCAGGGGGGCGCTGAGGACCAGGGTCTGTACTCGGAGTGGGTGGGGCCTAAACCGGAAATGGGCGTGGTTCGACCAGAAGTGGGTGTGGCTTAACTCAGTCCATTATTTTAAGTCTGAAATTGATATGGATTGATCACAAGTTGCTATATGTATTGTTTATTTTAAAACTATTTACAGATCAGCAAGGACAAAATAATTAAATTGAAACATAATACATAAATAAATTCAAAATAATTTAAAACATAAAAATGGGAAGAGTAAAATTTGTGATTACAAAATAACACGAAATCAGCCGTTCTACAATGTCATATTCCCGTGGGTCACGGGTGTTTTAGCACCAATAATGTGACACAGCTGTTTATCCACCAAAATAATTATTTATTGGGTAGAATAATTAGTGGATGAGAAACACGCATGGATCACTGAGACCTTCAGAATTGTTGTTCCCTTGTTCTGCCACTAGATGCTGTTCCTATGCATGGTCAGAGCTGTTCTTATATTTAGGAACGTTTTCACGCACAAATACAAATTGGTAAATACCACACAATGCATAAAATCGTAAATGTGAGCCGATACTGGTATCGGTATCGGGCCGATAACGATACAGATACCGATACCAGAAAAAAAGCTAACCGATACCAGGTACCGATACCAGTTGCCTGAAAGTGGCTTCACTGGGACTTGTCATTTCTGTTGTAGTTTTCTATATTGACCAATAGGGGGAGCTGTTTCAAACATTGTGAATGAAAGCAGAAACAGGCTCACACCTGAAAATGCAGAGATGATTATTTTCATCAAAAAGAACCTGCTGTTCATGTTTCCCAAAAAAGCCTGTATTCCAATTCATTGCATTTTTGTGTGTGGTACAAGTATCGGTATCGGTAATCGGTATCGGCGAGTACTCAGATCCAAGTATCGGTATCGTATCGGTTTGGAAAAAAGTGGTATCGTTGCATCCCTAATTTTGGCTATTATTAATAGTAGTCTGGAGTCGAGTGTTGTCCCGTCTTCTTTCAAGCACGCAGTGGTGCTACCCATGTTAAAAAACAAGCCCTAATTCGTGTAACTTGGCTAATTTTAGGCCTGTGTCGCAGCTACCCTTCCTCTCTAAAGTGCTTGAGAAGTGCGTGTACCAGCAGCTGATGTTGTTTTTGGAGGAACATGGCTGTTTGGAGGAGTTCCAGTCTGGTTTTAGAGTCAGGCACAGCACAGAGTCTGCTCTTTTAAAGGTTTTAAATGATGTGTTTTTAGCCAATGACTCAGGGAATGCTGTGATTCTGCTATTATTAGAACTTTCGACACTGTGGACCACAATATTTTGCTTTCTCGGCTTGAGCAGTGGGTGGGGATCACTGGACGGGCCTTGAAGTGGGTTAGGTCCTACCTCTCAGGGAGAAGCTTCTGCGTGAAGCTTGGTGATTTCTCTTCCTCCTGTGCCTGCCTCTCCTGGGGGGTACCACAGGGGTCTGTTCTGGGTCATTTGTTGTTTTCCCTATATCTTCTGCCCCTTGGTTAAATTTTTCGAAAGCACAAGGTCAGTTTTCATCTATATGCTGATGACTGTCAACTCTNGTGCAACAGAGAGGTTTATCACGGATGTAGCACCATATGGAAAGATCAAACGTATCAGGTCAGATAATGGCACAGAGTACGTAAATAGGTCTTTTAAGGACTTGATGCTAAAGAACAAAATAAAACATGAGACATCAGCACCATACTCGCCACATCAAAACGGAACAGCGGAGAGAAACTGGCGTACTTTATTCGATATGGCAAGATGTATGCTGATAGAGAGCGGATTACCTAAATCACTGTGGCCATATGCGATACATACGGCAGCAGTGACACGGAACAGATGTTTTAACAGAAGAGTGGGTAAGACGCCATATGAGATGTTGACTGGAAAGAAACCAAATCTGAAAAGAATGAAAAAGTTTGGATCTTCTTGTTACGCTTATAAGCAAAACAGAGGCAAACTGGACGCAAGAGCTGATAAAGGTGTTTTTATTGGTTACGACAAGAACAGCCCGGCATACCTAGTGTATTTTCCGTATAATGGAAAAGTTGAAAAACACAGACTGATAAAGGTACTGGGAGAGACTACTGCAGAGCAGCAAATAGAGAACAGAAACATGGTTGAAGACGAGATCGTAACAAGAGAGCGAAGAGTCTCAAATCATAAAGAAGCAAAGAAAACAGATGAAAGTCAGCTGGAGGGAGAAAGGCCAACCCAGGGTGATTCAGAGAGGAGAATGTCTGAACACTCCCAGAAAGAAGCAGAGAAGGAAGTGGAAGCTAAAAGATACCCAGAGAGAGTAAGAAGAAAACCAGCATATCTAGATGATTATGTAACAGATGTAAAAGAATGTGAAAGCAAAGAAATGGACATGGATTATTGTTATCGGTTGCTATGTGATGTACCTATGTCTTTCAGTGAGGCAGTAGCATCAGATCAGGCAAGAGAATGGAAAAGAGCCATGGATGATGAGATGCTATCACTCAGAGAGAACGACACATTTATTTTAACTCCACTACCGACAGGCAAGAAAGCAGTGGGGGGTAGATGGGTCTATGCACTGAAAAGAAATCCAGACGGTACAGAGAAATACAAAGCAAGGTATGTCGCAAAGGGATATAGCCAGACAAAAGGAATCGATTACAAAGACACTTTCTCACCTACAGCAGATATAACCAGTGTAAGAGTGCTAATGCAGAAAGCCATCCAGGAGAATATGTTGTTACACCACATGGATGTAAAAACAGCCTTTCTACATGCACCAATACAAGAAGAGATATATATGGAACAACCTGAGGGATATGAAACGCAAACAGGAGAACACAGTAGAATCGTGTATAGACTCAAGAAATCAGTTTATGGTTTGAAACAATCAGGCCGAAATTGGAATCAAACACTACACGATTATCTATGTTTGTATGGATTGAAACAAAATGCAGCAGAACATTGTGTTTATGCTAAGGAAACAAAAGAGGAAAAAGTCATAGTGATCGTATGGGTTGATGATTTATTGATTGCAGCTAACAACAAAGAAGCCCTACACAGAATCAAAAATGCATTATCAACAAGATTCAGAATGAAAGATTTAGGAAAACTCACTCATTTCCTGGGGATGGATTTTGTGTATGATGATGATTGTATAATGATGTCACAGAGTGCATATGTGAAAAACATTTTGAGAAGGTTTGACATGGAGAACTGCAAACCACGTTACACACCCTGTGAGATGAAGCCGGTGTTATCTGTAAATGGAAAACCATTACAGGACATCAGAAAGTACAGGGAAGCTGTTGGTTGTTTGAACTATTTGAGCCTATGTACAAGACCAGACTTGAGTTATGTTGTTAATCAACTGTCACAGTACTTCAAGGCACCATCGGATGAACATTGGATCGTTGTAAAACACGTTCTGCGATATTTACAAGGTACTCTAAAGAGGGGACTATGTTTTAGAAGATGTTCAGAGGAACAACTCGGGCTAGTAGCATATAGTGATGCGAACTGGGCATCTGACGCTACGGACAGAAAAAGCATAACCGGCTACTGTGTGAGTTTGAGTAGAACTGGTCCTCTGATTTCATGGAAAACAAAGAAGCAAGGGACAGTGGCACTGTCTACTTGCGAGGCGGAGTATATGGCATTAGCGGCTACAGCTCAAGAATGCATATACTTAAAGCAACTGATACGAGACATTGATGGATATGAATATGCAAAACCTGTGATACTTGAGGATAATCAGGGAACTATCGCTTTATCACAAGACCCAGTACACAGACAAAGGAGTAAACACATTGATGTGAAACATCATTTCATACGATGGACGATACAAGAAGGACAACTGTATGTTGAGTACTGTCCAACTGAAGAAATGATAGCCGATATTATGACCAAGCCGCTACCCCGTATGAAGATTGAAAAATTTTCTAGGTTTATTTTTGGAAATTAAGTTACAGGAACATTCAACGACTATTTACATTGATGTTGTACCTGTGAACAAGTGGGGGTGTTGAGGTGTGTCCACAGGTGTTTCCAATCAGAGTGAGTGGAAAGTAATAAGAGAGATGGCTCACCTGTCACTCGATGATGTAATCTGATGCGTCACACGCGGATGTCGGATGGAACGATAATGTGGAGAAGACGTGATTAATGAAGTGAGCTGTTATGCCACGAGAGAAAAGTCACGTAATTACTGAGAGTGACCAGAGCAGTCTGTTTGACGGATCGGCACCAATACATTGGGACATTTATGCTGCGTTTACCCTGCCAACAATACGGAAAAGCTTTTTTAAGTACAATCCTACTGGTAGGGATGGGTACCGGAACCGGTACTTTTTAAGGCACCGACCGAATTCCGTCGAACCGACCGAGCACCGTTTCACGTGACAAGAAACGGTGCCTTGTTTCGGTACCTGGCCTAACTAGAACTTGCGAGACAGCAATTTGCCAAAATAGACAGCAGCGCCGGGTTTATGTCGATATGTGTTCCCCCCTCGAGAAGTGTTTCACCGGTGATTGAGCGGAAAGTCGCTAGTCGCTGCAGGCAAGCTGTAAACAGAGCAAGCAGCATGGCACAGAGGAAGAGCTCTAAAGTTTGGGTCCACTTTACTAAATGGGATGGCTATCTGGGTGATGAAGAAACCAGCAACAATGATATAAGTGAGGCATCATTGTCTTAATCTGCTCCAGCAGGTAAATAAACTGTTTAACATAACGTTATCTTGATATTTTAGCTCCTGTTCCGCTAATGGTGCGTTCGCTTTCTCCTCGGAACTTGGAAATTTCGACTAGGAGAAAGCGAACGCGCTATAAAGTTTGGCTTCACTTCACTAAATGCAGTGGGTGATTGGGTGATGATGAAACCAGCGACAACGATCTAAGTGAGGCATCATCATCTTAATCTGCTCCAGCAGCAAAATAAACGTTTATGTTTAAGATATTGTTAGCTTGATATTTTAGCTAGCATTAACATTGCTATCAGCTAATGGTGCGTTCACTTCCTTCTCGGAAATTCCGACTTCCGAGTAGGAAAAATCAACTGTTTGAAAAAGAACGGCAAAATGAATGAAGATACACAGTAAATTTAGTTCACAGCAGTTTCTAATACTACAAGAACCCACCATCACACAATTTGTCCAGAGGGGAAAGGAGAGGAATAGGAGCACATGGAGCTGGGTTTTAGTTTCTGCATCATTTAGAAACAGTTGTGGTTAAAGGTTTTCATATTGAAGAATTTTGTACAACACTACGATGACAAAATACAAACAGTTGAATGTTATTTATTGTGATGTTTATCAAATATGGTTATATATTGAGACAAAATAAATTTTTAATTAAAAATGTGATTTAAATAATTATTAAACACTCAAAAGTATCGAAAATAGGTACCGTGAAGTACCGGTATCGATTCATAGGTACCGGGAATTGGTACCGTATCGATTCAAATGTCAAAGGTACCCATCCCTACCTACTGGAGACTTGTGGCTTCTCTATCAGCCCATCTGCTTGTTACAGCAAACCAGTATCAGAACCAGCATCTGGTTTAAGACCAGAACCAGTATCAGAACCAGTATCTGGTTTGATACCAGAACCAGGGTCAGAACCCCAGAACCAGAATCAAAGCCAGAATCAATACTCTCTCACTCTCTGTGTCTTCTTCCCTCCCTCCTTCTATGTCTCCCTCCCTAACCTCCCGCTCTCTCTTTCTCTCTCTCTCACTGTCCCTCACTCTTCCTCCCTACCCCTCTCTCTCTGTGTGTGTCTCCCTCCCTCCCTCCCCCCTCTCTCTTTCTCTCTTCTGTCTCTCTCTCTCTCTCTCTCTCTCTCTCTCTTTCTGTGTCTCCCTCCCTCTCTCCACCCTCTCCCTCTTTCTCTCTTCTGTCCCTCACTCTCTCTCTCCCTCCCTTTCTCCATACACCTCTCTCTCTCTCTCTCTCTCTCTCTC
>SSNS01000468.1:89701-141246 GCA_006937985.1 Aphyosemion australe
CACACACACACACACACACACACACACACACACCACATATATCAAGTAGTGTTTCTATGGCTACACTGTGATTTCTTAGTAGAAGTTCTATTTAGTAAGAGTAAGAGAAACTTTATTGTCTTTATCTGAGTGAATCTATAATTAATTCAATAGGTGAACTAATAGTAGCACATTCTATGTTAAAGAAAGTGAGATGTAATATCAGGAGAGGGAGAATGTTAGGTGGTTGGCAGCAGTGTGCCAGCCGATGGCCCCCTCCATGAGGCCACCACAGCTCAGCAGAACGCCAGTGTAGCTTCTTCTGGGGAGAAAAACACTTAGAGAGAAAATAAAGTTAACAGCTGAAATAACAGGAAATAATGCAATTATAGAGTGGTGGTAGAAGAGAGTAGCAGAGTGTGGAAAGTGGTCAGTATGTCCTCCAGCAGTCTAAGCCTATAGCAGCATAAAATTCATTGTGCCCATAAAATTCAACACACAACACATGTTATGATAATGTGAAAAAAGTGTCTTTGCAAATTTATTAAAAATAAAAAACTTGAGAAACCACACGTACATAAGTATTCACAGCCTTTGACGTGAAGCTCAGAATTGAGCTGAGGTGCGTTCTGTTTCCACTGATCATCCTTGAGGTGTGTCAGCAGATTAATTGGAGTCCACCTGTGGAAAATTAAGTTGATTGGACATGATTTGGAAAGGCACACACCTATCTATTGACCATTTGCACCTACGTCACCTAATCATGTGGGTCCGCCACATTGGTTGGCAAAAGCCTGTAAACAGTCAGCAACACGAGTACTAAATAAAGGGGAAAGTAGCACCCGAAAAAGTTTTTTGTTGTTGTCGTTGTTGTTTTTGCGATGTTTAGCCTGGCTTCAACTAGTTCAAGCCCAGTCCATTTGTGGGAAGATTTAGCACAACTAGGTGGGGCTCATGAAGAGCAGTATTTACCAGGGATGTTCTGATCACATTTTTTTGCTCCCGATCCGAGTCCGAGTCATTTGATTTTGAGTATCTGCCGATACCGAGTCCCAATCCGATACTTCAGCAAAGTATTAAAAAAGAAGAAATGAAGGGAAAACACGTCCAAGTTTTCCTTTAATTTTTTTATTATTATTTAGGTATGGCTTTTTTTCTGTATTTATGTAATTTCCTTAGTTTATCTGCCAAAAACATCACTTGTTTAGGAAGTACATTAATAAAAAACTTGTTAATATTATGAATAAATTTAAAAGTAGCTGAGATGCTCATATTTCAAATTGTTTACGTCCTCAATATGCGGCTCTGTGTTAACACGTTTTCGTGTTGTTTGCTGGTTGAAATCACGCAAAATTTTTACGCGCAAAGTATGTGTTGTTGACGCGTTGATTGCTCGTTAAAAATGTGTACTTTTCATGTGAAAGTCGCACGTAATGTTGCACGTTTGTGGCACACTTTGGGTTCCATAGACACGGTGCCACAGCAGGCTTTCCCCGCAGCACCACGAAGCTACCAGCGTGTTGTGTTCAGCTCAGGTGCTGCAGAATGAGAAACTCCTACGTTTTGTTGTTGTCAATTTCTCTCTTTATTAACGTAATTTTAACTGTTGGCTGGCTCCGTGTTTATGTTAGAGATGCCGCTGTGTGAGCTGGGACTTGACTCAGACCGATGGTTCGCTGTGGCGACGCCTGAAGGGAAAAAAACCGAAGGAGAAAGTATTTAGTTTAGAAGGCTGCTTATCATGCAGCTGTCTTTTCCAGCATGTTGAATGCAGAGTATGCACACATTACAAGTGGCTGTTACACTGCCTTTGCTGTCCGGTTTAAAATATCACCAACATACAGATATTTTAGCTCTCCTGTGGAGACAAGTTAGCTCTGCGTTAGCCTGCTAGCTAACAGCTGTATGGTGTCTGAATCCCCACCTGCCGTACATTGTGTGACGTAATGATGGTGTTTTTGGCAAAGAAAAAAATAATATTGATATAGAGGAACATGTTAAGATATCAGAATGAATTTAAAATGTCATATTTCTTGTTTTATAAGGTTAAATCCGATCTTCAACCGATTCCGAGTCCTTTGAAAGTCATGTGATCGGGCCCGATTTCCGATCACATGATCGGATCGGAGCATCCCTAGTATTTACTAAAGTTACGTGTTAGCTAGCTTATGAACGCTAGCTTACGTTCTCCCTGCTGCTGTTCATTGATGTAAACAAGTTGCCGAGTTTGCCAGAATTCACCCCGCTGGATTTATAACATAATAATAAATGATAAACTGCGTTTCACTCGAGCTGATTAAGAAAAAAAACTGAAACAGTCCGGATCCGTACCAGGTTTTGTCGCTGGTGGGGTGTCGGGAATTATATTTTTTGCCTACTGTGCCTTTAATTTTAGACATCAGAATCAAGTTAATCAAATAGGTTAATCACTTCTCTTTCCAGGGTTTATTGATACACATATGATTCATGTACTCTTTATTGATCTGCATTTAACCATGATTCGTGCATGTTTACATCAAGCTGTGAGTTCCAGCTAAAGCAAGAAGGTGTTGAGCTCATGTGAAGGTCTGTTCTTCAGGGTTATAAAACTGTGTGAGAAGGGAGAGAGATAAGACAGCAGGAGACAGACTTCAAGGCCCAGTTTTGGAGCCGGTCCGAACCTGGCACCAGATAAGGTTGCCAGAGAGAATAAGATTTACTTACTGGAGCTCCAAGAGGGAGGGGCTCAGAGGAGACAAAAGCTGTGTAACTTGCAGATGCAAGTCAGATTTTACCATCAGACGCTGGGGGATGGTCAGAAAATCTCCCCGAAAATGGACACGGGTTATAATAAAGAGAAATGAAGAGTAATGTGAAATAAAGAGTTGAGTGATTGCAACTAAAGGCGGTCTATGGCTCGGTTCTTTGCCGATCAGAAGATTTTAACGAACTGGGAGAGTGGAAAAAGAACGAGAAGTCAAATGCTGCAGCAGCTCGGAGGAAAGAAGAAGGCCGGGTCCAGCATCATTCGGGACCAGAGAGGAGAGACGTCAGACGAGCTGCAGAAAACCATCAGATCCTTTGACCAAAATACATCAGAGAACAGAAAGAGACAGAAACACCATTTTTTTCCACAACAATTTGGAGGGGGCACCCGTGGAATCTTCTGACCAGGCGACGAACGAATTGGACAGTGGACGTTGGGAAACCAAGCCGTCTGTAAATGACCGCTGACCATTGGCCAGTGACAAGACTGAGAAAAGATAAGACGGACAACCGCGCGGACTTCATTACTGGTAAGCAGGACCTGTTTAGTCGAACTCTGCATATTGGGGACAATTAAATTACGTGTTTGTCGGACATTTGAATCAGCCTTGTTGTAAAGTTNGGGGGGCAACATATATAGACAGACATGGGTCTCCAAGAGGTGGGCAGGGCGGGGCTGGGAACCTCCTCGCTCCAGGGAGAGAGAGCGCAGCCTCAGTGTGCGTTCTCGATTCCTGACGTTCAGAGGTGGGAGGGAGATAGAGGGTACGCAGAGCACATTGACTCCTTCAGTACGGTATCCTTGGCAGGCCAGGCCACAGTTCCAAAGGCGGGGGGGGTAGGGCGGGGTTCACAGCATCTGTCTGTATTCCTTCTGTGGGGGTGGATCTTCGCAGCTCAAGGCTGCAAGGGCGCCAGATTCAGATAAGAAAAGTTGTTTAGGAACAGGCAGAGATAATCTTCTCTCTGCCTTGCAGTTTTTTGCTGGACTTCAGTCCCTTAGTGAATCCAATAATTGGGTTTAAATTAGCCATACCGTGCAGAACCTTCTCCAAGATCACATCCATTTTGCGTGCTAACGCCGGGATCGCAGCTAGAACCTCTAGCTTGCGAATCGCCTCGAGCAACGTCTGAGTCTGAGTGGTCTCTGCCCAGCTGAGACTTTCCTTGAGTTCAGGTGCCATTCCAATCGCCCCCGACTTTCCAAATTTCAGAAATACCAGAAATCCTCCAACTCGAATAAGAAGAGATCCAGAAATCATAATTCCAAATATCCATGTGTCTTCTACGTCCTCCACGGACAGCTGGGAGAGGCATATAATATTCCACTCCTTCCAGGAATCCAAAATATACCCCACCGGGTGCGTTCTGTCCGGACAGGATGGAGCCCCCTGCTCCATTCTCATTGTTGAAAAAAATCTTGTCAATCCTGTTGAATGTCCAGCTTGCCAAATTCATGATTTAATATAAAATTGAGTTTTCAGGAGGAATGCAGAAAAATGCCCTGATAGACAGACAGGACAAGAGCCTTGGGAAAAGATAAGGGAGAGAAGAGAAAAAGCGTCTGTGCTCTCCAAGTGCCGGAAGAAGAGAATGTGTAGAAAGGCAGAGCGAAGGTGGAAAAAGGATGGGCTTTAGAGCTCTCTGGATCTACTAAGAGTACACTGGATTGGCTACCAGAAAGCGGTGAAAGATGCACGAATAAAGTACTTTGCCAGTGTTATCTCTTCAAACTCACAGAATGTTAGGATCCTTTTTAGGACAGTGGACTCTATTTTAAATGTGAGTGTGCCCCCTGCGATTGAGTATACGGTTGAATCATGCAACAAACTTTTGGATTTCTTTGTGGACAAAGTAGTGAGGACGAGGGCCTCGATCCCACCACTCAAGCATGATCCTTTACTCAACTCAATGCTCCAACAACCCTGGAAAGTTTTCAAGCATTAACTTTGGTAGAGCTTGAGAAACTAGTCATGAGTCTTAAGCCAACAGGGACTGTAACTGATGCTCTCCCGGCCAGGTTACTGAAAGAAGTCTTATCAGTAGTGGGGGACCATGTGCTGCAAATTGTAAACGGTAGTCTGTTATCTGGGGAAGTCCCCCTCTCCCTTAAGCAGGCGGTGGTACGACCTCTTTTATAGAAACCAGGGTTGGACCCAGCAGACCTGACTAATTTTAGGCCTGTATCTACACTACCTTTCATTTCTAAAATCATAGAGAGGGCTGTGTTTGTCCAGCTGATGTCCATGCTACAGGAATGGGGGATTGGGGAGGTATTTCAATCTGGGTTTAAACCTTTTCATAGCACCAAATCCGCTCTACTGAAGGTCCTAGATGACATCCTACTGACTAACGATTCCGGGGATGCCGTGATTCTGGTGCTCCTGGACTTGACATCGGCCTTTGATACTATTGATCATGGCATTCTAATAAATCGACTTGAGCAGTGTGTTGGTATTAAAGGCCAGGCGCTGCAATGGATAAGGTCTTATCTATCAGGGAGGGGTTTTTGTGTAAGGTTGGGAGACTGTTTCTCCAACACTGCTGAGCTGCCTTGGGGAGTGCCCCAAGGGTCGATTTTAGCCCCATTGTTCTTCTCCCTATATCTTTTACCCTTGGGTGACCTGTTTCGCAAACATGAGGTGACATTCCATCTATATGCCGACAATTGCCAAGTGATTTTTACAATTAGGCGTGGTGGTTTATGTTTTATCCAACCTTTGTTGGACTGCTTGGAGGACATTAAGTCATGGATGGCTCAGAACTACCTGTGTTTTAATCAAAATAAAATGGAAGTAATTATGTTTACTCCACCGAAATCTTTAGGAGCTGCACAGGGGCTTGATTTTTCCACACTGGCTCCGTACCAGAAGGCGGTGGTCACTAACCTGGGGGTGAAGCTGGATGCAGAACTTAAAATGGACTCTCAGGTGAACTGTGTCGTTAGATCTTGTTTTTTCCATCTTAGGCGGCTAGTGAAGATTAAGCCATTTCTGTCACGTAGACACTTGGAGACTGTGATTCATGCCTTTATTACCTGCAGGTTGGATTACTGTAACTCGCTTTATGCACGACTTAGGCAAGCTTCATTAGCACGCCTCCAGGCAGTCCAGAACTCTGCAGCTCGATTGTTGACAGGTACCAGGAGGTCTGAGCATATCACACCAGTCTTAGGTGCCTTGCATTGGCTGCCTGTTTCTTATCGCATCAGGTTTAAGGTAATCCTGTTTGTGTTTAAGGCTATAAATGGAGGGGCGCCTCAATATTTGTCAGATGTCATCCATCAGTATGTCCCGGTGCGTTCCCTTAGGTCAGCGGACCAGGGACTATTAACAGTGCCCAGGATGTTATTGAAATCTTGTGGGAGCCGTGCTTTTTCAGTGTTGGGACCAAGGCTCTGGAATGAGCTGCCGACCCACATGAAGCAGGCCCAATCACTTGGCAGCTTCAAGAGGCAATTAAAAACGCATCTTTTTTCACTGGCGTTTGGACAAAGATGCCCGGATTAGGTGGGCGGCCTCGCTCTGATCATTTATTTTTATCTGATAGTGGAAACAAGGCTGGTTTAGATGGTTTTTATTCTTTTTGTCTTTTACTTTTTTAACTGTATTTGGGAATTTTTTTTAATGGTATTTTAATGGTTTTATGTATGTCTTATTCCAATGTTGTGTTTTTATTGGTGTACAGCGCTTTGTCCTTTTGGGCATGTGAAAGCGCTTTACAAATAAAGTTGAAATTGAAAATTGAAATTGATGGTTATGTTAACATGGGGATTAATATGAGCATGTTATTATGTCCATAGATTTAATGCTTTTTCAATAAAAATTATGACTTTCATTTTAAAATTCACAGAAGAATTTTTTTTAAATCCTAAAAAAATATCCATAGTTCACCACAAAATTACCAAAATATACTTGGATGGGAATGTCAACATGTGGAAATTGATGCTTTTATATCCATGCCTACAGATCAAAAGCTTTTGTTATTAAAATTGGAAAATATAATTTCCATGATCCCACTGAAAGTTATAATTGTGGTGTTTGGAGGGGCCGGTGGCACCAGATGTCTCACTTCCGTCAGTGCACCCCCAGGGCAGCTGTGGCTACATTGCAGCTCATCATCACCAGCACATCAATGTGTGTGTAAATGGGTGGATGACTGTGTTGTGAAGCGCCTTGGGGGGTTGTAGAACCCTAAGAAGGGGTTATACAAAAATATTATTATTATTATTATTATTATTATTATTATTATTATTATTATTAATAATAATAATAATAAAAATAATGGTAAAAATGGCCTGTATTTGATATAGCGCCTTCCAGAATTCTAGAACCCCCCCCAAGGTGGTGACGAGCACTGCAGGAGGCGAGGCTGCCATACACTGGCGCCACCGGTCCCTCCGACCACCACCAGCAGGCAATGTGGGTTTAAGTGTCTTGGCCAAGGACACAATGACAGTGACAGACTGAGCGGGACACAAACCTGCAACCTTCTAATTACTCCATATGCCAAAGATTCTCAGGTCATCATAGGTACATGTGGAATGTTATTTATGCTTTGTATTAACTCTGGACCTAAAGACCTTTGTACCAAAAATGTTTCACCTATTTTTTCAACAATATTTTAAAATCGATGTAGCAGTGGAGAGGCCTTAAAGGAGTCATCACCTATAATACCGTGGATATCTACATCCTATTATAGTCTTTTAGGCCATTAAAATAAATTGTATTGAAAAAATAAATTAAAAATGTGCTTTTCTGATCCTTTTTTGTAAACAGCGAATTTTCTAAGTTATCTAACCGTATCTGTACGAGCCCGAGCCTCGTGAGTTATGGCGCCCTTGCTTGTTGTTGAGGTTTTTTTTTGTTTGTTTTTCAGCGAAGCGCTGTAAACCAGAAAATGATGGGACGCGGCATTGGAGATCTGTAAACAGTCTAGATGGGACAAAGCAAGCTAAACAGCCCTGCATCGGCTCATCATGATGTTGTGAAGATGGAATACACAAACCGAGTGGACTTTTTTCCCCCGTAACATGGATCAGCAATGGTAAGACATAATTTATGCGTTTCATGTTATGAAATGAGCTTTGTTGTGCTGGTTTGTTCGCTGCTGGCCTCATATTTCGTTATATCTGGCCTTTGTGATGACATATAGGCGAGAGCTCAAGTTCTCATTTTGGAGTGCGCGTGCTCATGGGGTGCATGTGAGCTGGTTGAAGAAGGCAAGAGTAAACAAACGCTTCAATGTTAAATATCGGCTTCTCAGCCTGTGAAAAATCATTAGGAAGCCATTATAGACATTTTATCAAGTGGAAAAGTGAAAATTTCAGGTGATGACTCCTTTAAGGTCAGAGGTCAGACATGGAAGTGTCCAGTCTTCTGCCCAGAATGGAGTGTACTTCACCATAACAAAACAGTCTCCTGTTTCATTCCTAATCGTGGCCTTGCTACTGTCGGGAATTATATTTTTTACCTGTTGTGCCTTTAATTTTAGAACTTAGAATCCAGTGAATCAAATATGTTAATCACTTTTCTTTCCAGGTTTTATTGATACACATATGATTCATGTACTCTTTATTGATCTGCATTTAACCATGATTTATGCATGTTTACATCAAGCTGTAAGTTCCAGCTAAAGCAAGAAGGTTTTGATCTCCTGTGAAGGTCTGGTTTTGGTGTCATAAAACTGTGCAAAGGGAGGTGAGGAGTATCTGACCTAGGGACAGATAAGACAGGAGAAAGTTTAGACCAGAGGGCTTCATTCCTGGAGCCAGATATCATAAATATGTCGGTTACCAAGGGATACGAAAGTTAGGACCTTGAAGGGAGGTACCAGGCGGTCCCAGGTTCTGCAGAAGGGATAAAATCTGTGTGCATGCTGTGAAACTTCAGATTTTACCATCAGACGCTGGGGGATGGTCAGAAAATCTCCCCGAAAATGTACACGGGTTATAATAAAGAGAAATGAAGAGTAAAGTGAAATAAAGAGTTGAGTGATTGCAACTAAAGGCGGTCTATGGCTCGGTTCTTCGTCGATCAGAAGATTTTAACGAACTGGGAGAGTGGAAAAAGAACGAGAAGTCAAATGCTGAAGCAGCTCGGAGGAAAGAAGAAGGCCTGGTCCAGCATCATTCGGGACCAGAGAGGAGAGATGTCTGACGAGCTGCAGAAAACCATCAGATCCTTTGACCAAAATACATCAGAGAACAGAAACACCATATTTTTCCTCAACAATTTGGAGGGGGCACTCCGTGGAATCTTCTGACCAGGCGACGAACGAATTGGACAGTGGACGTTGGGAAACCAAGCCGTCTGTAAATGACCGCTGACCATTGGCCAGTGACAAGACTGAGAAAAGATAAGACGGACAACCGCGCGGACTTCATTACTGGTAAGCAGGACCTGTTTAGTCGAACTCTGCATATTGGGGACAATTAAATTACGTGTTTGTCGGACATTTGAATCAGCCTTGTTGTAAAGTTATGTGTTTTTAAATCGAGCCATTGTTTTTTGTCGGACACTTCGAAGACGAATCGACGGATTCAGAATCGTGTGTTGTTTGCTCTGGACGTGACGTTCCCACTGCGAGGCAGACGCAGACAGTCGGGTTTGAATTCCCGGGGACCTAGGGGCGCCCCTTTAAAGAACCGAGACGTGTGTTCCGCTTTCAGGACTGGCGATCCAACAGCTGTAGCCGGCGGGCTACAGGTGGGCATTAGGCCAAAGCTGGGTCTGGTAACCCCGTGGAGTAGAAGCACCGCGAATTAACCTGGATTGGGCAGTTTTTAAGCAAATTGTTTAATTGTAAATTCTTAATTAGGGCATTATATGGACTCTTAATTAAGGGGGTAGTGGCATTAGGTCAGTGGAAGTAGTTAAAGAGAAGAGCACAGACCCTCAGCTGTGTTCTAGCGTATGGTTTTGAGTGTGTGTGTGTGTGTGTGTGTGTGTGTGTGTGTGTGTGTGTGTGTGTGTGTGTGTGTGTGTGTGTGTGAGTTGTGTGCTGTGCTGAATGGGCGTGAACCAGTCTGAGGAGGCCTGCATGTGTGTGTGTGCTGGAGGTGTGGCTGAGATTCTGGTTCTGGTCGAGATGGGGTTCTGGATGTGTGTGTGTAAGATGCTGGTGTGTCTGACTGGACGCGGGAGTGTGGTTGTGAGATTGCTTGGGCAGAAGCCATTGGAAGCAAAGCTAAACTTTTTAGGAGAAAGAAGAAAGAAAGCTGTTCTTTACAGAGGTTGTGTCAGTCTCGAATTAAAACTGATATAACGTCCCTATATAGGAAAAGCTTAATTTGGCCCCAAATTGACGTTTTGTGCTATGTAAATTGAAATAAAAAGAACCACACGTGAAGATTGATAAGTTAAATGGCAAACTTATCAACGGAAAATTAACAAAAAACCCTTAATTCGGCATAGTGAACAGCACAAACGCATAATGATAATTACTTAGTTCGGCAAATAGCTACTAAAATGAAAACTAAATAAATGAATAGATAAAGAAAAGTGGAAAATAAATAATTACAAGAGAATTCAGTACAAATAAATTAAGTTAATCTGGAGCGGAGCAAAATCAGTTGGAAAATTAAAGTAAACATTATAAAATAGCAACATAAAGGAGTTTGGCAAATTAGTTAAACTTTGGAAAGTTAAATGGTTAAAGTAATATAAAATGATGCAGGAGACCGGTAATTCTATCCTAAATTTGAACAATACAGAAACAGATAATTCAAAAAGATAATCTAAAGAGTCACACTGTCTGCGTTTTAAGGAATTCATTTGCAAATTAGGCTGATAAAATACATATTTGATCTATAACAGAAGGTTAATTGCAGATTAGATTAGAAATATCTATTTGACTAATGATAGAGGTTAATTTCTCTGAAGGACATCAAATTGTGCCTGCTTCCATCATATTTGGGATAAAAACAATAAATGATTAGTAGCAGAGTGGTTCAATGATTGCTGGAGGTCGTGTGATGTCGCTAAGACTTAGATGTAATCTCTCATGGCAAAGTTAAATGTCTGCTAATTTGTAAACAACTGAAGTACACTTTCTAATAAACATCCTTGAATTTGGTTTCCATTTCTAAATAAGGCCAAGTAAAGTGAATAATATAAGTTCCTATTATGCATGGATTTAATCTAAACATCAGGAGTAAAGGTTTTGCTGAATGAACAAATTATTTTTAGCTGCATGTTTCTAAATTGGATGATTTAATTTATTGATTAGTGCATAACCTGTGGCCCTGTGGTGTTGGTGCTCCTGACTGGGGTGATGATGCTGGCTGGTTGATCTTGTCTCTGGATTCTGTCATCTCATTTTAATCAGATACTAAATATAGGGTGATATTTTTTATTGGCATGAAGTGAGCTACTTTGCTTTACTGGGCGAAGACCTGAGAGTAATAACATGGAGCCCTGCACATGAACTGTCCTGCAAAAGTCAAAGAGCTGCATCTCTGTTGCCATAGGGGCTGACATCGCCCCTATGAACCACATCATGAACTGTGAACTGAATGCAACACAACAGTGTTGGACAAACTGTGAGAGAAGTCAAGGCTTTGGACTCAAAAAAAAAAAACATAACAACAGGAGGCCAGGCTCCTGAGAGCGAGGAGGCAAATGCAATGAACTGTGACCTGTGGCTGGGGTCATCAAGAACTAGAAAACAGGGGACTATACAATCTACTCTTGGGTTTGACCCTAGTGGTGGAAAGTGCTCACTGCCTGCAAGCTTAGGGACTTGGTCAGTTGGCTGACCGCTGCTGGTTGAGAGACATGACAGAGTTTGGGGGGAGGATTGGCCTCTTGGTGTTGTTATTTCAGCGGGGAGTGCTTTCAGAGTGGGGCTACAGATTTACAAATTTACCAGGTCTGATTGATTAGTGAACTATTTAATGGTTAAATTGCAAAACATTTGGTTAATCTGAGAAAGGCTTGAATTTTATTAGTCCTGAAAGACGTGAAACATATTACTAAATCCTAAATTAAACTTGTATAAACAGAGATATTCATCAACTTAGGCATTTTAGAGTCCGAGAACAAAATCTATGATACTCATAATCCCTGAACTAACCTATTTCTCTATAATTTACGGTAAATTTCTCTAAAACCTCTTCTTACTTTGGAGTGAGAGTTGCATTTGGTCTGTGCGACATCCTTGGTGCCAGTCATTGTTTAACAGCTCTGTACCAAAACATCGAGACAAAGTGGATAACAAACAGGACTAAATTAAACAGCTGCTAAACCTTGAAGCAGGAGAAACTGTGCTCAAATAATAAAATTCACTTAGAGAGAAAACAAAATACTCGATTTCAATTATGAACTTTAAATTACCTGGTGCAATACAAAACATGTCAGTGTGACCTAAACAATTTGAAGTGAAATCATATAATCCAAAATGAGCCTTTGAATGTTCGTGTGTGTGTGAGTGGGGGAGTCAGTGGACTCTGGACATGTGTGATGGTTTTATGGCGTGGTGTGGTTACCTGGACATGTTGGAGCTTATCTGTCTGTGGCTGGATGTGTTGTGGAATGTTTGAAGGTCTCGTGGAAGATTTATGTGGTTTATTCGGACGGATGCGAGAGAGATTTTAAATTCCAAAACTTACTAAATCGTTTTTTGAGTTTTCTGGAACAGAACAACGGATGGTTCTGTTTCAGAAAAAAGGGGGAGGTGTAAAGGGAGTCAAGAAAAAAAATGGCGTGAAGGGGGGCGAAAGAACCTAGCGCGATAATTATTCCCTATGACATGCAGAAGGGAGACTATTTCAGGTTCAAGCCCCAGTATGTGACAGTAATGGACAAAGGACTGACACTCTGTGACATGTAGACTGCCAGACTTGTTCCAGGACTTGTGACAAAGCACAGAGTTTAAAGGACAAACAACAAGACTCTGACAGACGTGAGCTGAGGTTTGATCAACCAACAACTTGGACTGACTGGACTCATGACATAAGACTGAACAACGAAGCACTGAAAGCCTCGATCAAAGTGTTCACGACATGACGTGTGCCACTCCGGCAGGATCATCTCATCAGGGTCATCTTCATCGACGTCGTCGGACAACATCAACTGGGCATGGCTAAAGGTCATCAAAAGAAAGCAGCACAGCAAAGTGGTCAGTCGGACCACCTACGCGGTGAGGGGTCATCGGAAGGAGACGCGTGGTGCAACCGGTGCCACAGGAGTCAACGCTCGCCAGCTCAGGAGACAGACCGAGGTCTCAAGGAGCTGCAACAAGGATCGGGAGGTGTTGAAAGGAGGTGTGTTGATTTCTGGTGGAAAACGGCTGTTTCCCCCAGACAGCTCACCTTGAAGATTTGTGTGTGAAAGGGGGTAACCTGGTTTTGAGGAGCCTAGCGGCTGTTAGCTCCGGTCAGGTTGCTCTGAAGTCAGGTGATTTTCAGAGGCTTTGAACTGTCTCTGGTCACCTAAAATAAAATAAAAAATAAAAAAAGGAGAAGAGAAGAAAAGAACATTGCGAAGAGACATTCGTGCTTTCACCAGAAGAACGTGAAAGAGATTCGTGATTTTGTTGGAAGACCTGCGTGTTCTTTTTGCCGGAAGATCTACAACATCATCACTACTGGACTCTACTTAATGACCAGCCTTTGATTTATATTTGATTTTCAGTAATTCATGATTTGATTTGGAATAAATATAAGTGATCATTGAAAAAAGAAAAAAACATTCTAATAAATAATAACAAGGATAAAATTAAGGTTAAAGATAACGGTAAAATAATAACTAAGATTAAGGCTTAAGGCCCAGGCTGGCTGTTTTTTCAATCTGTTTAACTTTTTCTTCCTGAACAGGTTTTTTCTAAATAATGGACTCTAAAAAATTGCATTTAATCAGTTTGCTTTGTTTGTGCATGATTCTGTTGACATTTCTGATTACACTGATCATGTGGAGATTGTCCCTGAAAAATTGATAAGGTTAAACTTAATTCAGAATTTGGTGAGTAATTGATATTTGGTCATTTGAGCTAAGAGTTAAAATACTGGGACAAATAACATCATTTTAAAGGGTAAAGTTTTCATCATCAATTTCAAAATGTATCCTTTTGGTCGTCCAGGAGGGGTGGACAGGCCCCCAAGGTTGAATATCTGGAAGGTTCTGATTCCATTGGGCCTCCATCCATCCATCCATCCATTTTCTCCCGCTTATCCGGAGTCAGGTCGCGGGGGCAGCAGCCTAAGGAGGGAAGCCCAGACCTCCCTCTCCCCAGCCACTTGGGCCAGCTCCTCCGGGGGAATCCCAAGGCGTTCCCAGGCCAGCCGAGAGACAATCTCTCCAGCGTGTCCTGGGTCTTCCTTTGGGTCTCCTCCCGGTTGGACGTGCCCGGAAAACCTCACCAGGGAGGTGTCCAGGAGGCATCCTAATCAGATGCCCGAGCCACCTCAACTGGCTCCTCTCGATGTGGAGGAGCAGCGGGTCTACTCCGAGCCCCTCCCGGATGACCGAGCTCCTCACCCTATCTCTAAGGGAGAGTCCGGCCACCCTGCGAAGAAAACTCATTTCGGCCGCTTGTATCCGCGATCTCGTTCTTTCGGTCACTACCCAAAGCTCGTGACCATAGGTGAGGGTAGGAACGTAGATCGACCGGTAAATTGAGAGCTTCGCCTTTCGACTCAGCTCTCTCTTCACCACGACAGACCGGTACAACGCCCCCAACACTGCAGATGCAGCACCAATCCGCCTGTCGATCTCACGCTCCACCCTTCCCTCACTCGTGAACAAGACCCCGAGATACTTAAACTCCTCCACTTGGGGCAGGACCTCGTCCCTGACCTGGAGAAGGCATTCTACCCTTTTCCGACTCAAGACCATGGTCTCGGATTTAGAGGAGCTGATTCTCATCCCATTGGGCCTGTCCATGATTTTAATTTACAATGTTATTGCTTTCATGACTGGTGTTTTTCCATTTTCCAGAGATGCCCACCGTTCTGAACTGTTGCCTTCCGATCTAAGTTTGATAATCTACCCATTGCATCAGCTGTGATTTCATCTAAGGGGGACCCCATTAAAGCATTCCATGAGGGCGTACGTAGGTTGTGCGAGCAGTCCCGTGAGGTATTTGCAGGTGTGGAGGAGGAACTAGCGGTCACATCCCGGATGGCCTCTGAGAATCGCAAGGCCATAGACAAGATCCTAGCTGAAAGAAGTGGTTCTGATCCAGATGAGCCACTCCAGGCTGCTCAGTGACCTGTGACCTAGAACACCTCGAGTCTCTGTTAAAACCATGCACAAGCAGTCCGGAATCAGTAATCAGTAATGTTTTGGCGACGTTTGGGCATGTTTGGAAAATGGACAAGGTTCTTTCAATTAATGTTTATGTCTATTAATGGTTGTTTTTACATTCTAATCAAGTGTGGTTGTTTTGCATTCCCGGAGTCCGAGGTCTGGTAAATGAAATGTTTTTTCAGGTTTTCAGCAGGGAGAGACAAGAGGTCTCGGTGCCTCTGGGTCAAGTGAAGGGACAGACTTTAAGTTGAGGGGAAGATCCATCAGATAAGTTGGTTGGCCGCTGGTGGCAGCGGCCAAAAGGGGGTGTGTCGGGAATTATATTTTTTACCTGTTGTGCCTTTAATTTTAGAACTTAGAATCCAGTGAATCAAATAGGTTAATCACTTTTCTTTCCAGGTTTTATTGATACACATATGATTCATGTACTCTTTATTGATCTGCATTTAACCATGATTTATGCATGTTTACATCAAGCTGTAAGTTCCAGCTAAAGCAAGAAGGTTTTGATCTCCTGTCAAGGTCTGGTTTTGGTGTCATAAAACTGTGCAAAGGGAGGTGAGGAGTATCTGACCTAGGGACAGATAAGACAGGAGAAAGTTTAGACCAGAGGGCTTCATTCCTGGAGCCAGATATCATAAATATGTCGGTTACCAAGGGATACGAAAGTTAGGACCTTGAAGGGAGGTACCAAGCGGTCCCAGGTTCTGCAGAAGGGATAAAATCTGTGTGCATGCTGTGAAACTTCAGATTTTACCATCAGACGCTGGGGGATGGTCAGAAAATCTCCCCGAAAATGTACACGGGTTATAATAAAGAGAAATGAAGAGTAAAGTGAAATAAAGAGTTGAGTGATTGCAACTAAAGGCGGTCTATGGCTCGGTTCTTCGTCGATCAGAAGATTTTAACGAACTGGGAGAGTGGAAAAAGAACGAGAAGTCAAATGCTGAAGCAGCTCGGAGGAAAGAAGAAGGCCTGGTCCAGCATCATTCGGGACCAGAGAGGAGAGATGTCTGACGAGCTGCAGAAAACCATCAGATCCTTTGACCAAAATACATCAGAGAACAGAAACACACAGAAACACCATATTTTTCCACAACACTACCGGGAAGTAACCAAAACAATCCAGTCTCCTGAATGCCTCCCTGCCACTATCTACATGCAGATGCAAACCCCAAGGTCCCAGAAAACGAGACTCTTGTCCCTTTTAATAAAATTTTTTCTTTACTGTACAGGTTATAATAATTACATTAAACAATGAATGTTTTATCTAAAGTGATTTAATAATGTCTTGACTGCTTTACAGCAATGAATGAATCAACATCTTTGTTTATCCTTATAATGCTTTCTTTCAGATTTTAAATACACCAAATGAGTCTACTGGTTGAATTTAATAATGATTTATTATCAGTATATTCACATATTAATAGTAATATAGTAGTAAATGAATGTTTAACATATTTACTTAACACGTTAAGGAAATAAGTTTTTCTAAGTGTCTAAAGAAAAGTGACGTTTGAGGACTTTTGGTAAACGCCCACTTACACTTGTCAGATTCTGATTTGCCCAAATTTATAAACAATTAACATTAAAAGAAATGACACTTCCTCTACAATTCAGTTCACGAATAGCTACAGCTTAAGGCAGTTCCTGCAAAAGCTTCCAGCTTACGCTGAATTATCATCCGTGGGGAATCAAGCCAGATTTTCCAGTGGAATAATTTAGTAGCAAATGAACCATCCTTTTCAAGATCAAACTTCCTTGACAAAACTGCTAAACTCTATCAGAGAAAGCAGCTCATCAGACGTGAAATATTTCGCCAGCAGACCCGGAGGTTGTCTCTGACCAACGGATGCAGATCAAAGGGATACGGCCTTTTGACATCCAGAAGTCCAACTCCTCACTTGCCAAGAAGACTTCGTGGCCAGTCGGATCGCTGAGAAGCCTCCTCACACAGGTACCGTACTCGCACCTGGTGTTGGACGGTTTTTATTATTAATTTGATAACTTGTTAAACCATAAGCATTCAGCCAAATTCATTTCTAACCCAGACATCACATTTCTAAGACACTTAGATTTTTTTAAGCTCATATTTCATTAGTGCTCATTCATTGCCTCAGTAATATTGCTTTAAACCATCATTTATCATAATTTGTCCTGTATCATCATTAGTAGTAGAAATATAGTAATACATTGATTTTTATAATCTATATATTTGCCTCTTTGTCAAATTATTATAGTGTTGGTTCCCTGGCATACATAAATTACTTAGTTTCTTCATCAATCAAATGTTAAAGGCTCAATAATAGCGATAATTCATATTTATATGGAATATCACCTCTTATTGAATACATTTATATTTTATTGAGTCTCCATTGGTTTTTCTTGCTTTAACACAGTGTTACGAACAGTGATTTAAGGTAAATAAAACATCGTAACACTGTGTTAAAGCAAGAAAAACCAATGGAGATAAAAAATACACACAGGAAGAACATAACAAGAAATTTTATTGAGTATTCCTTAAAGGTAACCACCTACATCACATTACATTGACATAAATTTTAAAATAATGTAATAAATTAATTTTAAAATCTCAAAATTTAAAGTTCTGCTAAAAAACTATTAAAAAATTTGAATATGCATATTTCCTAAAATAAATAATTCAAAAATTGTTCACATTGTTTGATTGCCTGCTGTTCCTGTCTTGTTAGGCAAAGTGTTAATTAGATTGGGTTAGACATCTAGGAGGTGCTAATGAAAATAGGTTTTACTTAATATGCAATTTTATACTAATTTGCATAACTCAAAAAATTTTTTCGAAATACTCATAAATTTGTATGGCTCAACGAACATAAGCAATAGTAAATTTTGTTTCTATACTGAAATTATGGGGAGAAAATGGCAAAAGCATTTTTGGGGTACAACAGCGCCATCTAACGGACAAAATTCACAATTTTTATTTGTTTTTATAGAAGACAATTATGTATATGATGTGTAATTATCTGGATAGAATATACATTTTACATTAGCAAATAGGCGCAAAATCTTTAAGACTATAAGTCACACCCACCTTTAAATCTTTTTCAATATTTTATGTTATTTATTTAACCTTTATTTAATAAGATGAGTTGATTGAGAACCCATTCTAATTTACAGCAACGATCTGGCCAAGAGGCATCAGCAACAGAGCCACAAGCAGCTTTGCACCAGAGAACAACAGACGGATAAGATAAAAACATGCAAGATAAAAATAAAATAAAAACAGACATAAAAGACCGTTCACAAATACAATATGTGCAAGCAATCAAAAAAGACCCTGCAGGGTTGTCAGTATCTGTCATGGCGACAACCCCCGAACCCAGGCATGGAAGAAGTTCGATGAGACCATGGAGCAAGACTCCTGTACCGCTTCAGGGAGATTCTGGTCCACCATTCGGCATCTCGGGAGTAAAGCAGTGCACTACCAATACTGTTTACCATGTGCTGCTGACCTTGACTTGAGACATTGTGGATTGGTTGGAGGAGTACCTCAAAGACCTCCTCAATCCCACCAGCACATCTTCCAGTGATGAAGCGGAGTATGGGGACTTTGGGTTGGGCTCTTCAATCTCTGAAACCGAGGTCACTGAGTTGGCCAAAAAAAGGCCCCAGGGGTAGATGAGATCCACCTGGAGTTACTTAAGGATTTGGATGTTGTGGGGCTGTGTTGGTTGACGCAGCTCTGCAATATTGCATGGACATTGGTGGCAGTTCCACTGGTTTAACTGACCAGGGTGGTGACCGTAGTGTGTTCCAACTACAGGGGGATCACGCTCCTGAGCTTCCCTGGTAAGGTCGATTGAGGGGTTCTGGAGAGGAGGGTCAATTGGATAGTCGAACCTTGGATTCAGAAGGAGCAATGTAGTTTTTGTCCTGGCCGTGGAACACTGGACCAGCTCTATACCCTTAGGGGGTTCCTGGAGGGTGCGTGGGAGTTCACACCAACTAATCTGCATGTGCTGTGGATTTGGAAAAGGCGTTCGACCGTGTCCCTTGGGGGATCCTGTGAGGGGCTCTCTGGGAGCATGGGGTACCAGGCCCCTTGATACGGGTTAACTGTTATGGACAGGATTTCAAGGTGCAGCCAAGGTGGTGAGGGGATGAAAAATTTTATCTTCATCTAAAACTTCAACTTGTATTTTAGACCCAATCCCAACCAAATTATTTAAAGAAGCATTTCCTTTGGTTACTGCCCCCATTTTAGATATAATCAACCTATCTTTAGTAAATGGATACGTACCGCAGGACTTTAAATTTGCTGTAATTAAACCTCTACTTAATTACAGCAACGGCGGCCTTCTCTGGATCCAGATGACCTAATGAATGGACCCTGTGCATGAAGAAATGCTAATTTCCGTGTTCCGACCGGAAGTATAGGTTAGTTATTTCCGGCTAGTATTATGCTAATGAAAATACGTGGTAAATGAGAGGATAAATTAAGATATTTAATTGTAAAATGTTGCTTTGATTGGCATGTCTGTGTTTGTATGTGTACGTGTGTGTGTATAACAACCTACTCCCCACCCCCTCCAACTTAATAGATTAAATTAAAGCGAAAGTAAAGCGCTGCTAGAAAACAGGTGAATAGCAGCGCATCTGATCTGAGCAGAACTTTCACTCTGTGCTCTACAACGGTTGGCAACGAAATTATTGGAAAATTTGGAAAGTAAAATACACGCAAATGCGAACCACGTTGATATTTGCTGTAGCAAGGTCTGTCTAACCAAACACCGTGAGAGCACTGAGTGAAATTTCTGCTCAATGAAGAAGCCGAACGGCCGTGTGACATCTCTGCAGTCGCCGCCGGGTAGTTTCACTAAACTTCTGTAAAGGACAACAAAGCACGTCCGAGACGCTCCGAACTAATAGGGAATAGTGCTAGTGATTCATATCAAATCACTGGTGAAATAAAGGACTTTAGTGGCAGATAATGCCTTATTTAGAGGCTGCACCGCTGCCACAACAACTCCCATTATGGATGGATATACGCCGATCGTAGACGGATATTTCTCGGACTCCAAATAGCACCAAAGTTCTCTGGGTGAGTAAATGAACACATTGCATAGTAGAAATAAGGTCCAGGTAGCAAAAAAACTGTAGTTACTGTTTAATAATAATACAACTTGTTTGTCATGCCCCTCTTAGTCAAGCTCACACTAGTTAGCACAGCCACTGTCATAGTTGTGCAAATACTGGGATATATACAGTTTAAATCCCTTTTCTCGTTTGCTTTGTGGAGCAGATGAAAAAGTGTTGACAATACGATGAACGTCATCGAATGAAATTTTCAGCAAATTAGCAAGAGATCTGGAAAAGTACAGTTCACTGCCATGTTGACATTACTGTGAAGGAGACAGGAAGTAGCACGGCTCTCCGGAGTTCATCAACTGGAACTAGCATTTGCTATCGTGCACAGGGTCCATTATAGACCAATACCTAATCTCCCATTTTTATCTAAAGTCTTTGAGAAAATAGTGGCCAATCGAGTATGTGAGCATCTAAACACTAATGATCTGTTTGAGGAATTTCAGTCAGGTTTTAGAGAGCATCATAGCACTGAAACCGCATTAGTGAAAGTCACAAATGATATTCTCATGGCATCAGATAAGAATCTTGTGTCTGTTCTGGTCTTGTTGGATCTCAGTGCTGCTTTTGACACAGTCCATCACAATATTCTCTTAGAAAGGCTTGAACATGTTGTAGGGATCAAAGGAACAGCGCTAGGCTGGTTTAAATCTTATCTGTCCGACAGATTTCAGTTTGTTCATGTACATGAGAAATCTTCCTCATACTCTAGAGTTACTTGTGGAGTACTACAGGGTTCAGTGCTTGGACCAATTCTTTTCACATATATGATTCCAATTGGTAAAATCATTAGACAGCATGGGACAAATTTCCACTGTTATGCTGATGATACTCAGTTATATTTATCCATAAACCCTGATGAACCTAATCAGTTAGGTAGATTACAGGCTTTTCTTGAAGACATAAAAATCTGGATGACTCTAAACTTTCTGCTGTTAAATCCAGACAAGACTTAAGTTATCATCTTTGGACCAGAACCTCAGAAAAGGAAACTGCTTTGTCAGTCACCTGATCTAAACAGTATTAAATTAGCCTCCGAGAACAAAGTAAAGAACCTCGGTGTAATCTTTGACCAGGACATGTCATTCAAATCCCACGTTAAACAGGTTTGTAGGATTTCCTTTTTCCACCTTCGGAATATTACTAAGATTAGAAGCATCCTTTCCAGGAGTGACGCTGAAAAACTGGTTCATGCATTTATTACCTCAAGGTTGGATTACTGCAATTCATTACTATCAGGAGGTCCACAGAATGTAGTCAAAAGTCTTCAGCTGGTCCAAAATGCTGCAGCTAGAGTTCTGATGAGAATTAAAAAGAGTGACCACATCTCTCCTGTTTTAGCTTCCCTACATTGGCTGCCTGTTAAATTTAGAATAGATTTTAAGATCCTCCTTCTCACATATAAAGCTCTTAATAATCAAGCTCCATCATACATCAGTGATCTGATTGTTCCATATGTTCCTAACAGAACACTTGGCTCTCAGACTGCAGGTTTACTGGTGGTTCCTAGAATATCTAAAAGTAGGATGGGAGGCAGATCTTTTAGCTATCAGGCTCCTCTACTGTGGAACCAGCTCCCAGCTTTAGTCTGTGAGGCAGACACCTTGTCTACTTTTAAGACTAGGCTTAAAACTTTTCTATTTGATAGGCTTATGGTTAAATTCTGATGTTAGCCCAGGTTTAGATGAGTGGGGAGCAGAGGGAGGTGGAGTGTACAGAGGGGACTACAGTCGGTAAAGACATTTCTCCCTGGCCCTTTCTTTAACATAGAATGTGCTACTAGTACACCTGTTGAATTAATTATAGATTCGCTAAGATAAAGACAATAAATTTTCTCTTACTAAATAGAATTTCTACTAAGAAATCACAGTGTAGCCATAGAAACACTACTTGGTATTGCTGGGTTTCACATGACGTATCGTCCATGTCACTAAATGCACCAGATGGGGGTTATGCAGTTGCTGCCTCTGCACAGATCCCTATTTCAGGGTTCTTACACTTTTTCCATTGACAAATTCAAGCACTTTTCAAGCATTTTCAATGTAAATTTTCCAACTTTTCAAGCACCACACGGCAAAAAAAAAACAATACATTAGGACTCAAGAGGACAGTTTCACCTCACTATCATATGAATTTATTACTGTTATATAATTGGGATGATCTTATCCAATCCAGCCTGATCATGTGATTTTAAATTATTAGGATCATGTGAAAAAGATTAGCTATAACCTTATAAAGCAACTAGCGTGATCTTAATTCATCCTCAGATAGAAATTTTCAAACAAAATGACAATGGCTTAGTTTTAATTTTAACCTGTCTGCTTTTAGTTCTAGTCTGTTGACTTAAAACCAAACACCCTGCTCTCCCAGTTCACAGCAGCAACTCAGACAAAAACACACAGCCATCTGACACTCAAAGATGCACTAAAAGACAAAGAGAAACTGTCTACGGACAACAAAAACACAGCCAAGATAGCCATATATTAATCACACTGGATGACTCCCTGGTTGCAAACGTTGGTTTTTGCAGACTCCTAGAGCCACGGTATGAGCCATGTGGTGCAGGGAAGAGCGAGCCTGCCGGCCGCAACATGGATACAGTCATAGTAATGCTTATCGCAAAACACAGTCACATACTATTAAAACAATTTGTATTATGAGCAATGAGGCTATTATCAAACATATTCTTAATATTAACACATTTCTTATCAATGTTCTTCCTGACAGAGTGATGTTTTTTGGCAGGTAATCTGAGGAAATGTCATGAAAACAGGAAGTTGAGCCCTGTTAAAAGACAAATTTCTGTTACCGTTTGGTTTCAGACAAATAAAATATTCTATTATATTCCAAGTTACAAATAAATAAATCTGAAAGGACAACTTGGATGTTTTCAGCTTTCTTCTTATTAATTGAATGCATTGCTGAGGTATTGGATTGGGACTTGGTATCAAAATCCTATGACACGGATCAGGGGCAACAAAATGTGATCAGAACATAATTATAAATATTATCTTGTAATATTCCACAAAGAATCAGAATCAGAAGGGTTTTATTGCCATATGTGTGAGAAATCACAACATTAGGAAATTGCTGTGGTACTTGGTGCAAAAAGAAAGATAAAAAATAAGAGATAAGCAAATATAAGAAGTAATAATATACTCATGATAAAATAATTATTATAAAAAGTGGCAATAATTAAAGAAGCAGCTACTATATACACAGTGCGGGTACTAATCAGAGTGGATCAGCTTCAGGTACAAACACAACACCGGGTCATGTGACTGGGACCAAGTGACTGGAGTGGGCAGCCCTAGGATTGACATTCATGAGTCCAACAGCAGAGGGGAAGAAACCATTCTTGTGGCGAGAGGTTCTGGTCCGAATGGATCTGAACCTCCTGCCAGATGGGAGCGGGTCTAAGAGACAGTGTCCAGGATGACACGGGTCAGCTGCGAGCCGACCTGCATGCCTCAATGTCCTGGAGGTGTACAGGTCCTGTATGGAGGGGAGTTTACAGCCAATGACCTTCTCAGCAGAGCGTACAACACGCTGCAGCCTCTTCTTGTCCCTGGTGGTGGCTCCAGCGTACCACACGGTGATTGAGGAGGTGAGGATGGACTCGATGACTGAGGTGTAGAACTGCCTCATCCACTGTGCTGGCAGGTTGGATTTCTTCAGCTGCCTCAGGAAGTTCATCCTCTGCTGGGCCTTTTATATGATGGAGGTGATGGTGGGCTCCCACTTGAGGTCTTGGGTGATGGTGGAGCCCAGGAAGCGACATGAGTCCACCATCGTGATGGGAGTGTCAGACAGGGTTATGGGGGGGAGTGGGGCTGTGTGCTTGCTAAAGTCCACAACAACCTCCGCTGTCTTCTGGGTGTTTAGCACCAGGTTGTTGTGGCTGCACCAGGACACCAGCCGTTCCACCTCCATTCTGTAGGCAGACTCATCCCCATCAGAGATGAGTCCAATCACGGTGGTATCGTCTGCAAACTTGATTAGTTTGACAGACTCGTGGTTGGAGGTGCAGCTGTTGGTGTTGAGGAGGAAAAATATATTTTTGCCTATTATACCTTAAGTTTAGAATTTAGCATCCAGTCAATCTGATATATTAATCACCTTTCTTTCCAGGTTTATGAAAACACATATGATTAATGTACACTTTTATTGGTCTTCTGGTTAACCATGATGTATGCATGTTTATGGAAGCTTTAAGTTACAGCTAAGAGCCAGAAAGTTCTCATCTCCTGTGAAGGTCTGGTTTTCAGTCATAAAACTGGGCAAAAGGGGGAGGTGAGAACACTTTGACCTAGGGACAGATAACAGCAGCAGGAGAAGATACAGACAAGGACCAGTTCCGAGCCTGGCACCAGGAGAATCTCAGTCTCCAGGGAAAATCAGATTTATGGCCTTGGGCTCCAATAGGCGGGTCCAGGAGAAAGAATATAATCAAGTGTCTTTACTGTGAAACCTCAGATTTTTGCCATTATATGCTGGGAGATGGTCAAATTTCTCCCCGAATGTACACGGGTTAATTGAAGAAGTGAAAATAAAAGTGTAACGTTGATTGCAACGAGGCGGTCTTCATGGCTCGTGATTTCTTGGTTGATCAGAAGAATTAACGAACCGGAGAGTGGGAAAGGAAAGAATAAGTCAAATGCTTAAACAGCTCAAAGTGCCAAGGTGAAGACAGCGGCCTTCTACAGCAGCAGACGGAGCCAAGAGGAGGACGTCGGACGGACTCTGTGGCAGCGTATCCTTTGAGCAAAGTTCATCAGCAACAAACACCTAATTTTTTCCCACAACAGTGTACAGGGAGAAGAGCAGAGGGGAGAGAACACACCCCTGAGGGGAACCGGTGCTGATGGTCCGCAGGTCCGAGACATTCTTCCCCAGCCTGACTTGTTGTTTCCTGTCTGTCAGGAAGTCAGTGATCCACCTGCAGGTTGGGTCAGGCACGTTCATCTGGGACAGTTTGTCTTGAAGGAGGTCTGGCAGGATTGTGTTGAAGGCGGAGCTGAAGTCCACCAACAGGATCCTGGCGTAGGTACCCGGGGAGTCCAGATGCTGCAGGATGAAGTGTAGAGCCATGTTGATGGCATCATCTACAGACCTGTTGGCTCTTTAGGCAAACTGCAGGGGGTCCAGGAGGGGGGCTGTGAGGGTCTTGAGGTGGGGGAGGACCAGGTGCTCAAATGACTTCATGACCACAGATGTCAGAGCCACAGGTCTGTAGTCATTGAGTCCAGTGATCCTTGGCTTCTTGGGGACAGGGACTATGGTGGAGATCTTGAAGCAGGCAGGCACATGACATGCCTCCAGTGAGGAGTTGAAAATGCCCGTAAACACTGGGGCCAGCTCTTCAGCACAGTGCTTCAGAGTGGCAGGAGACACACCATCAGGGCCCGGGGCTTTTCCAGCATTTAGAGTCTTGAATTGCCTCTTTACATCTGCCTCATGGATGTGTAGGGTTGTGGTGGAGGTGTGTGATGTGAAGACCTCCTGGGTGGGGGGTGAGGAGGAGGGTGCTGAGGGTAAATTCCACAGTGATGGTGATGGTTCTGGAGTGGGGGGTGGGTGGCCAATGTCTCTATTGTTGGGACTGGATGAGGTGTGAGACCTGCCTGATGGCTCATCAAACCGACAATAGAAATTGTTTAGGTTGTTTGCCAGGAGCAGATTATCAGTGGAGGCGGGGCTTCTGGGTTTGTAGTTTGTGATGCTTCTGAAACTTTTCCACAAAGAGGCCGGGTCGTTCTCAGAGATTTGCTGCTGCATTTTGTCATGATGCTGGTGTTTAGCTTTGACCAATTCTTTACTGAACCTGTATTTAGCGTCTCTGTAGGAGTCCTTGTCCCCACTTTTAAAGGCTTCTCTCTTATCTAACCACAGCTGTTTGAGTTTTGGGGTAAACCAGGCTTTGTCGTTGTTGTAACTCACCCTGGTCCGTGAGGGGTTGATGCTGTCCTGACAGAAGTGGATGTAGGAGGTGACGGTATCTGTGTTGTCATACAAACTGTCAGAGGCAGCCTTCATTACCTCCCAGTCTGTGGTCTCTAAGCATGTGCGAAGCTCATTTACAGCATCATTGTTCCACTGTTTTATTGACTTCACAACAGGTTTGGAGAGTTTTAGCCTTTGTTTATACGCTGGGATCAGATGAATGGTCACGTGGTCAGAAAGTCCGAGTGCAGCGCGCGCCACTGCGTGATAGGCTCCAGTTATTGTGCTGTAACAGTGGTCCAGGGTTTTCTCCTCTCTGGTTGGGCATTTAATATACTGTTTATATTTGGGAAGTTCCTGGCTCAGGTTTGCTTTGTTAAAATCTCCCAGAACGATGATGAGGGAGTCCGGGTACGCCCGCTCCGTGCACAGAATCTGTTCCGCGAGCGCGCGCTGAGCCTCGTCCGCGTCTGGTGGGATGTAAACAGCGGCTAGAATGAATGAGGCGAACTCCCGCGGAGAGTAGAACGGTTTACAGTTTATAAAAAGATATTCCAGAGAAGTAGAGCAGTGCTGAGCGATCGCTGTAACATCTGTACACCAACCATTATTGATGTAAAAACACACACCTCCACCAAAGCAGGGACAAAGTAAATAAAAACATAACATTTTACATTTTGAAATGTGTCTAAGGTCAAGTTCTGCTCCTACTTTTGCAGCTCTTATAGAAGCTATTTTTAAAATCCTGCTCCTGCTAAATTTCTGACTATTACCACCCATTACTGAAATAGCTGATCACAACCCTCCCTCCATCTGCAGAACCATTAATTGATTAAAATAAATAATTATACTTGATGAACAAATAGGTTTTAGGGATTGTATTTCTGCTAAATATAGCTGTTGATATATTTAGATTCAATTGTGACTAGTAAGAATATGATCTGGACTAGGATTAATTATATTGTCGCTATGTAAAATAGGAGTTACTAGCAGGCGTGGCTGTTGATTAAATGATAAAATGACTTGCTACGGGGACTCGGGTCTGCTTTCGCAGCCAAACACGGTACATGCTTTATTAAATTACTGGTATTTACATGTTTAGTGACAAACCTGAACACAAGTGTTACAGTTAGCTCTTCTGCTGTTTACATTTCCCAGATGCAGTCAAAACTTTGAGTTTTTTTGGTATTTTATTAGTTTGCAAACTCAGAGCTGTTTTGTAAAAAAAAAAAAAAGTTTGTGAATGAGAGTAGCCGACGTCTGACGTGACCCGCGGCAGCGGGAGGAACGGGGCTTTGCGGCTCATAACAAACATTTTAGCACCGAAAAAGATATTTCTTACCATTTTTTTTCGGTACCCTGCTCTACTCCAGTGTTGATTTCATAACTAATTATCACAGAAGGACCCGCTGGATCCCAGACCCAAAGCAGGGCTCTCACACACGCGACTAGCATAAAAGTCTCATCGGTAAAGTAGGTCTGCTTCATAGCGAAGCCAGCGTACACCGCCGGTCCAGCGGCTGGTCTCTATAGTAGGAGGAGCCTGCTGCTCACACACTGGTGTTACAGAAAGGAGCGGACCCTCTCAGAGCAGCCTCAGCGGTGTTTATTAAAGGCGAAATAATCGCTCTCTAGTTTTTAACGTTAACAAAAACAACAAATTGAGTTTTTTCATCAAACTAACTTGGGTGATCTTATACAGGTCCTTCTCAAAAAATTAGCATATTGTGATAAAGTTCATTATTTTCTGTAATGTACTGATAAACATTAGACTTTCATATATTTTAGATTCATTACGCACAACTGAAGTAGTTCAAGCCGTTTATTGGTTTTAATATTGATGATTTTGGCATACAGCTCATGAAAACCCAAAATTCCTATCTCAAAAAATTAGCATATTCCAACCGACCAATAAAAGAAAAGTGTTTTTAATACAAAAAAGGTCAACCTTCAAATAATTATGTTCAATTATGCACTCAATACTTGGTCGGGAATCCTTATGCAGAAATGACTGCTTCAATGCGGCGTGGCATGGAGGCAATCAGCCTGTGGCACTGCTGAGGTGTTATGGAGGCCCAGGATGCTTCGATAGCGGCCTTAAGCTCATCCAGAGTGTTGGGTCTTGTGTCTCTCAACTTTCTCTTCACAATATCTCACAGATTCTCTACGGGGTTCAGGTCAGGAGAGTTGGCAGGCCAATTGAGCACAGTAATACCATGGTCAGTAAACCATTTACCAGTGGTTTTGGCACTGTGAGCAGGTGCCAGGTCGTGCTGAAAAATGAAATCTTCATCTCCATAAAGCTTTTCAGCAGATGGAAGCATGAAGTGCTCCAAAGTCTCCTGATAGCTAGCTGCATTGACCCTGCCCTTGATAAAACACAGTGGACCAACACCAGCAGCTGACATGGCACCCCAGACCATCACTGACTGTGGGAACTTGACACTGGACTTCAGGCATTTTGGCATTTCCCTCTGCCCAGTCTTCCTCCAGACTCTGGCACCTTGATTTCCGAATGACATGCAAAATTTGCTTTCATCTGAAAAAAGTACTTTGGACCACTGAGCAACAGGCCAGTGCTGCTTCACTGTAGCCCAGGTCAGGCGCTTCTGCCGCTGTTTCTGGTTCAAAAGTGGCTTGACCTGGAGAATACGGCACCTGTAGCCCATTTCCTGCACACGCCTGTACACGGTGGCTCTGGATGTTTTCACTCCGGACTCAGTCCACTGCTTCTGCAGGTCCCCCAAGGTCTGGAATCGGTCCTTCTCCACAATCTTCCTCAGGGTCCGGTCACCTCTTCTCGTTGTGCAGCGTTTTCTGCCACACTTTTTCCTTCCCACAGACTTCCCACTGAGGTGCCTTGATACAGCACTCTGGGAACAGCCTATTGGTTCAGAAATGTCTTTCTGTGTCTTACCCTCTTGCTTGAGGGTGTCAATGATGGCCTTCTGGACAGCAGTCAGGTCGGCAGTCTTACCCATGATTGTGGTTTTGAGTAATGAACCAGGCTGGGAGTTTTTAAAAGCCTCAGGAATCTTTTGCAGGTGTTTAGAGTTAATTAGTTGATTCAGATGATTAGGTTAATAGCTTGTTTAGAGAACCTTTTCATGATATGCTAATTTTTTGAGATAGGAATTTTGGGTTTTCATGAGCTGTATGCCAAAATCATCAATATTAAACCAATAAACGGCTTGAACTACTTCACTTGTGTGTAATGAATCTAAAATATATGAAAGTCTAATGTTTATCAGTACATTACAGAAAATAATGAACTTTATCACAATATGCTAATTTTTTGAGAAGGACCTGTATATTCTATTTTACAACTACGAGAACCTCCAGAACCACCTCTGCGCCCTGATCATACACGCGCTGTCAAAGTAACCAGACTGAATGACAGCTCAGAAGAGTCTGCAGTGTCAGACATTTCCAAATAAAACCAACTCCAAACAGAATGACTTCTTAAATGTAAATGCCAACCCATTACTCAACGATTTATCATACTCAATTATTTACTTATTTCAGACGGGGATCTCTCCTATGTCCTGACCATGTTTACAACCTCTGCAACTTGTTTGGTTCTTTTGCAAGCCGGTGCTTTGATCTCGTTGTCAATAAAGCTTTTCTTTTTTTTTCTGGGAAGAAGGCAGGGAGTTCCCTCCCGAGAATGTGGTGTGACCAAATATGGTTAATTGAGGGCATTTCTGTATGTAAATGATGGTGAACGGACACAAGCACCTGGGTACGCACAGGTGGAATTTATCATCAGACAATTGCGGAGGAACATGCGTACGAGAGGCATGTTCCATAAATCAGGATTTTGACTGTTTATACACCCATTCTTTCTCCTATTGGTAAATGGCCTGTATTTGTATAGCGCCTTCTTAGGGTTCTACAACCCCCCAAGGCACTTCATAACACAATCAGTCATCCACCCATTCACACGCTGGTGGTGATGAGCTACATCGTAGCTACAGCTGCCCTGAGGCACACTGACAGAGGCGGGACCTGCCGTACACTGGTGTCACCAGTCCCTCTGACCACCACCAGCATGCAAGGCGGGTTAAGTGTCTTGCCCAAGGACACAATAACAGTGACAGACTGAGCGGGACGCGAACCTGCGACCTTCCGATTGCAAGGTGGCCACTTAACTCCTCTGCCACATTCTTCTCTTATTAACAAATACTTAGTCACAAGTAGGGATGCACCGATCCGATCCGCATATCTGTATCGGTACAGATATAGAGAAAATTCTAGATCGGGTATCGGTGACTATGGACCGATCTATGACCCGATCCATAAGAACAGATCTATTCAGTATATTTCTATGTGCTGTGAGTGACGACGTCATGCGGCGCTACAGCCCCACGCTGCAGCATGATTGCAGAGTTTAACGAGCTGCAAATAGTATCACTCATGAAGTTATTACTTTAAACCAGAAGATAGTGGAAAGGTGTAAATTAAATCTGAGCAACACTTTTGGTTGTTTCGTTTGAAATGTTCGGAGTTTATGAAGTTTGAAAATCGCCTCCAGCCGGGACGCTCCTGACGGAGGGAGGAGACCAGCGGAGCTCACAGAGGGCGAATATTAGAGAGTAAAAACTTACCATGCTGGCAGGTCTGTTCAATGTTGGCAAAGTTCTTTGACTGGTAATAGTTGACTCTAATTTCTGAATTGGAATATTCACCCTCTGATGAAGACTCACTCATCCAGTGAGAGAAAGTCACGCTGCGCGCAGCAACTGAGAGTCTGTGCTTCACCAGAGTCATGAGGCTTATTTCTCCGTGATCGGGACACGGTGGGTGTAGAAAGGATGGTAAAAACACACTAATGGTGACAGGCGGGAATGTAAAAAAAAGCCGCAAATAGCGGCAGCCGCGGTAAATATGAAAGTGAAAGTGCGTCACATAATCGATGTGAACATTCCACGTATTCCAAACATTAATGGTCCACATAAGGAACTTTCCTTGGATCAAATGATCTGGCTGGTGAATTTTTTTTTGGGTGAGGCGCATTCTTTTATTTTTATATGTTAGTTCTTGTGAATGGTTTTTATCTTGAGAGGCGCTATATAAACGATCGTTATTTTCTTTATTTGCAGGTCAGTTTTTCAGATGCGCTAACCACATATCACCACTAGGGAACGCCAAATTACCATTCTTATGCGTCACACAACTTGAAATCGACGGACTTAGTTGCTAAGTTAGCAACAAAGTTGTTCCAAAAACATGCTTCATATTGACCAATATATGCAAACCTCACACACAATAAACAGGAAGAGGCTCTTTTAAACGATAGAATCCACGTTTTCTACCTCAACACCACCCAATGACTGCAAATGAAAAGCAAAACAAAGCTATTTTCATGAAGTCAAAAGCTAAATTCTGTCTTACCTTGCTGGTCAAAATAATCCATCTTATAGTAAAAAATCCACTTGGTTCGCAGAATCCAATGATAAAAAGATGAAACTACTAGTTTTCTCCATAGTCAACGTTAGCAGCAGCCCCACAACAACAAAGGACGGTGAACTAGCCTGTGGAGAAATTTCCGGTTCTGTCTGGGCTGGGTGAGCTGACCAATCAGCATCCTCCTCTTGATCTGAGCAGACTCCCCCGTTTGCTTGCGATCGCAACCATATGCGCCCAACAGCTCTCCTATTCCTTGTCGTTGGGGATCCAGCACGCATGCGCCAGTTAGCCCGTATTAAGTCAATGGTAAAGATTGCTGCGACCGTGAGAGGACACGTGACAGGAAGTACGTCGACGTGTCGGCCGTGTTAAAAGTATTAACTTTATTAAACTACAATTAAATGCAGATTACACACAGTACTTACAGCCCATAAGGTGTATAGATCGTTTAGTTTAAATTTGATGTTTTTTTAAATACATTTTGTGATTCCTCTCTTCTTCTTCCTCTTCCTGTGAGACTGGTGGGGCGGAGCCCTAGTGCCCCCTATGGACGAGCCGCCACTGCAAATGATCATTACATTCAAGGGAAGGTTGACCCTGAAGCTGTACAAGCCCAACAAACCTGATAAATATGGCTATAAAGCATTAGTCTTGAGTGGCCAATATCAAAAAATACAATATAAAAATAACAAAATGAAGCAAAAATGAAGAATTTTATATATGTATATGTAAATTAAAAATATAAAAAATATAATGAACATTTAAAAATTAGATGTAAAAATTACCTGTAGAAGGAACATTTTCAAAAATTATACATTCCAATATGGCAGCCTGGTGAAGTCATAATATGCTAATTTGATGAGAGTGAATTTGCTCCCATCACAAAATTTGGGTCCTACTGAAGATTATTCTCATTTACAGTTTACCTTTATCTCTAACCATTTTCAAGCTACAACCTTTTGAAATAGTCATGTCAGAATTGAATATTAAAAAAAAAAAACCTGGTGCCTAAAGGGTAATACTGTTTTTCCATATCGGTATCAGATCGATATCGACAGATACTAAACTTATGATATCGGTATCGGATCGAATGTGAAAAAAGTGGATCATGCATCCCTAGTCACAAGGACTTACCATGAACAAATGAGTCTCACAAACTGTCCGTTGCTGCAGGAATCCAGGCTTTCTTCAAGAGTCGGGTCGCCTGCAATCATCTCTTTCGTATTTCTTGGTCCTTTAATGAGGAAATTCCAATCAAACTTTTTATCAAGCCTCCCACTGGCCGAACGATCAACCACACAGCAAGAATCCTCCATCTGCTTTGCTAAATCCTCCTCCATGCGTACAAAACAATTGAATTATAGCCTAAGATGCAATGCGAAAAACAAACATTCACGTCACACAAGATCCTCCTACTGTTTGTATCATCAATCAGCTGTTGGTGAGCTGCGGTGCTCTGCCGAGCTGTCTAAAACAACTGAGCCAAAAAATAAATTAACAATAAAGGTAAAAAATTAACAATAAAGGTATGTTACATTCTAATTTACAGTGGATCTCAGGGACCAAAAAAAAAAACTGATAAACTTACATACAGTCACACAAGCCTGAATCCCGTTACTGGAGTGCAGATAGTGCAGTGGTTCTCAATTAGTGGGGCACGCTTCCCCAGGGAGCCGGGGAATTAGAGCAGAGGGGGCGCAGTGGATGCACCCAATCCCCACCCCATGCCCCCCACCCCCACCGAGAGCTTCCCCGACGGAGAATACAAGACAGATTCCACAACACATGCCACACTCTAGGGTTGGGCGAAATGTAAATTTTTTCCAACCTCCAATCATCAGTCCAATAAATGAGAATGGATACATTCACACACGTGACTTTTTGAGCTATGTTAATCACTGGTTTGTGAACACAGAAAAAGTCCAAACATGGATTTTATTTAATGGAAAGGCAGTGCATGTGTTCAATGGAAGAGAACTTTTGATTTTTCTTACCTTGTTTCATGTTATGTTTGTTGTTTGGTAGAGTATAAATGGCCCGTGTTAAACACGGTTATGTTAAAAAGAAGTCTCATCTTTGTTTCGCTGCGGTGCCCACAATTGTGGTATTTTATTTAAATAAAATGTTTTTTTGAACGTAATTTCCTTTATTTCTTTTATGAGAAATGGGAGGAATTGCTGCTGCATTTGGACGATGAGGTGGGCGCATTTGCTCGCAGCCAGAGGCCGCATGATCCATTTTCCCTTCACTTTTATTTTTAAATAATAATAAATAAACATTCAATAAAATCATTAAATATCCATTCATTTTACATGGTTTATACAGGAAACCTAGAACTGAATTTACTACCTTTTACTACCTTTTTTACTACCTCAACAACATTTTTTACTACCAACACGACATCACGCAGCAGCCCTTTTTCTGGGTGTGGGGGGGTGGGGTGGGCACTGACCCATACGTATAACTAGACTCTCAATCATTTCAAAATGTGGCCGGTCTGAGGTCTTGAGTCTTTTTGTTTTTTGGGTCTGGTGTTCAGTCACCACTCTGTTGATCACCTGCTGCTGATGAGAGGATTTCTCCTCAGTGTGGAAGGAACAGGTGAGCTGCTGAACAAGCTTTAGTTCATTAGAAACACTTTCTATGCCCAAATGATATAGTGACCTGTTATTTATCATTTTATAGTTAATAGTAGGTTAATAAATACACCAAACACACAGGTGATAGAAAATAAGATGAAATAAGCCTGAATATTTTCTCCCACAGCTCAGCTCTGTTAGAAATAAGCGAATGTCTGCTTCAGCTGGACAATAATAATATAAAGGTGTTCACAGAACCTACACAAGTGTGTGGTCATACTTTAGACCTGGTTCTTTCTTTTGGTATGTCTGTTTCCAATATGATGATTGGTGATGCTGTGTTCTCAGATCATAAACCTGTGCTGTTTGACGTCACTCTGCCCTGTAGCATGCCCAAACCTTGTGTACAGAAACGAAGGTGTCGTATCATTAACCCTTCCACTGCTGCACGTTTTTCAGCTCATTTTACCCAAGTCACCTTATATCCTAACATATTATCTAGCACAGAGGAACTTAGTTCCTGGTTCCATTCCACCTGCCAGTATGTTCTCGATATTGTGGCTCCTTTAAAAACCAGGCAGGATAAAACAAAAACTGAACCCTGGTTAAACGAGACAACTCGAGCTGCCAGGCGAGAGTGCAGGAAAGCTGAACGCAGATGGAAATCAGACAAGCTGCAGGTCTCCTTTCAGATGTTAAAGGACTGCTTGTTCCATTATCAGGCTATTGTAAAAAATGCTAAAAGGGATTTTTTCTCTAAAATGATTCTGTCAAACCGTCACAACCCTCGTGTTTTATTCCACACTGTTGAATCTGTGTTGAATGCTCCACAGAGTGATGGTATTGAACCTTCCTCTGAAGCTTGTGAGAAATTTTTGAATTTCTTTGTGGAAAAGGTGGATAATATCAGGGCCCTTATCGCACCACCGGATGTTGATCCTTCAGTCTCAGTTCCGTGCTCTGCTGTTTTCGACCAGTTTGAGCCTTTGACTCTATCTTCTCTCTGTGAGACTGTAGATCATCTGAAGCCCTCAGGTTCCCCTGCTGATATTGTTTCTCCTCGATTTTTTAAAGAGGTGCTATCTGTTCTTGGTCCATCTGTTCTGTCTATTATAAATAGCAGTCTTTCTTCAGGTGTGATTCCTACAAGTTTTAAACACGCGATAGTGCAGCCCCTGATCAAAAGGCCTGGTCTGGATCCCACTGTGCTGTCAAACTTTAGGCCCATCTCCAAGCTCCCTTTTTTATCAAAAATTCTTGAGAAAATTGTGTACAGCCAATTAAAGTCGTTTTTAGATGAAAACAATGTCCTGGAGGTTTTTCAGTCAGGTTTTAAGTCTCTTCATAGCACAGAATCTGCTCTGTTGAGAGTTTTTAATGACATTCTCCTTGCTACAGACTCTGGGGATCCTGTGATTCTAGTCCTTCTAGATTTGACTGCTGCTTTTGATACAGTAAACCACAATATTTTAATGTCACGTTTGGAGCACTGTGTTGGGATTCGCGGCACCGCCCTGGAGTGGTTCAGATCATACCTGACTCAGAGAAGTTTCTGTGTCAGATTAAACAGTTTCCACTCTTCCTCTGCTCCGTTGTCATGCGGGGTTCCTCAGGGCTCAATACTTGGACCTCTGCTTTTTAGTCTGTATCTCCTGCCTCTGGGGTCCATCTTCAGGAAGCATAAAATTGCCTTCCACTGTTACGCGGATGACACGCAGCTGTATTTGCCCCTTAAACAGAAGGGTGGCTACAGTGTCAAATCTCTAGCTGTTTGCATGAATGAAATCAAATCTTGGATGGCTTTGAACTTTCTAAATTTGAATGAAAACAAGACAGAGATGATTATTTTTGGTACTGGTACCTCCAGCGAGCCCTCTCTTGTGGACTTGGGCCCTCTGGCACTGCACAGAAAGCCAACTGTGACTAATTTGGGTTTTAAAATGGACAGCGATTTTAAGTTAGACAGGCAGATCAGTGCTGTGGTTAAATCTAGCTTCTTTCACCTGAGGCAGTTAGCAAAGGTAAAAAACATCTTATCTACAGAGGATTTTGAAACAGTAATCCATGCCTTCATTACAACTAGACTGGACTACTGTAATTCTTTGTATGTTGGCATTAGCCAGTCCTTACTGTCTAGACTTCAGCTAGTGCAAAACGCAGCTGCTCGGCTCTTAACTGGCACACGTAGGAGAGAACACATTACTCCTGTTTTATCCTCACTACACTGGCTGCCTGTCCGTTTTAGAGTCCATTTTAAGCTTCTTTTATATGTTTTTAAGTCTTTAAACGGTCTTGCCCCACCCTACCTCTCTGAGCTAATACACATTCATTCCTCTTCTCGGTCACTCAGGTCATCTGACCAGTTGGTCCTGGACGTTCCGAGAACTAAACGTAAGCTCAGAGGGGACAGGGCTTTCGCTGTTGCTGCTCCAAAAATGTGGAACTCGTTGCCAACACAGATTAGGAAGGCCCCCTCACTGGAAACATTTAAATCACTGTTAAAGACCCATCTCTTTAGCTTGGCCTTTGACCCAGTATGAGTGTTGACATGATACTGTTTTAAGTTGTTAATGTGTTTTTATCTTTTTATCTTTATCTTGTTTAATGTGTTTTTATCTAGTATTTTTATCTTTTTATCTTTATCTTGTTTAATGTGTTTTTATCTTGTATTTTTATCTTTTTATCTTTATCTTGTTTAATGTGTTTTTATCTAGTATTTTTATCTTTTTATCTTTATCTTGTTTAATGTGTTTTTATCTTGTATTTTTATCTTTTTATCTTTATCTTTTATTCTGTTCATTACTTTTATGTTCAGCACTTTGGTCAGTGTTGCCTGTTTTAAAGTGCTTTATAAATAAAGTTGGCTTGGCTTGGCTTGGCAGATAACTAATCTTTTCATGAAAATGTAATATTAATCATTTTTAATTTTAATAATGATTTCATTTCATTTTTAAGGTGTGGATGTGAACATCTGAACAGAATATTCTGACTGATGTAAAGAATCCATGATATTAATAACAGGTCAGGACCTAAGGTGGGTCGGTCTGAGTCATAAAACTCTGCCCTGGGCCTAAAGCCCTGCAGCTTCATTCTACGTTTTTTCCTTAAATTGTCGTGAGCGTTGTGTAGTTTTGTAAGTTCTGCACACTCACACATTCAGCAGTGAGCTCTGCCAGCTGATTGGTTCAGTTCAGTTGTGGTACTGAGCAGATGCATCACTGGATTTTGCTGTAGTCAGTGTTCAAAATGGATTAAAGAAAGGACAGGATAACTTTAACTCAACTATATCATTATAATGCTGTGTACATGCACCAGCCTGTAACTCTACTTTTTTCTCAAAATGCACCAGACTGATGCTTTTATATATAAAATGTCCAAAATTTTCTTCCAGGGACATGCCCCCGCACCTACTGAGACTTATCTTCCCTGACCTTTTTTCATGTCTGCTTCTTGGTGCTGGTGAAGATTTTGTGGTAGGGTATAATAGCTGGAGGGGGCGTCCGTTGCCCGTGCACGTGTGTGTGTGTGTGTGTGTGGGGGGGGGGGGTATGATGGCCCCGAAGAAGGGTCTGTCCAGATACACAGCCGGCAATGGTTTTGCCCTGGGAGTGGTGCACTCCAGCCGGGTAGAGAAGCCCAAGACATGCCCGCAGCCTCGTCAGTCCGACCTCCGTCCACCCAACATGTTTTCGGATCCTCTCCTTGTTCGTGTGTCAAACTATGATGAGATTTCATCAGTAAAAAAAGTTTTCTGTCCGGCTCACGGCGTACCGAGTGATACAGCGACGGTGGATCTTTCCTGGCTGAAAATGAAAACTCTTGTCTGGCTATGGGGACCAGAAGATGCCGTGCTCGAATATCTGTGAAGGATTATTATCTTTTCATCCATTTTCCAAGTTTAGGCGACGTGTCATGCTTCTGGTAGAAAGAAACAAACCTGGATCTGAGTCATATACAGTATAAAAACTTTCCCAGCAAGGACACCTGTGTAAACGAGTTGTACTGCAGGCATTTGTTTTTGCAACTATTAATGTCTTTGAAGTATAGCTGCTTTACTTGATGTTACAATATTAATAAGGTATTTTGATTTGCCAGGGAAAACTTATAAACTTTGATTAATATCAGTCTGTATGACTGATAACTCAGCTCTTGGGAATGAGAGAGAGGAGAAACAGATCAGACGGCAGGCCCAGTCCGCCTCAGCTGAGAGAGAGAGAGGAAAAGAGAGGACGTAGATCCAAGATGGCGGCACACAATGTTTGCTCCGCGTGTGACAGCTGCAATTTTACTTACCAACGGCTCGAGGATAGCATTCATCAGCTTAAGATGAGTGTTCACCAGTTGGAGAGTGACAGGAAGAACAAGGATAAACTCCTGATTAGCTTCATGACTGTTGCACTTGATCAATCCAGGTGTATCTCCCAGCTCCAGAATTCCCGCGCTCACCAGTTGGTCCTTTCCCCTCCCTCCGGACTATCGCAGGCCCTTGCCTCGGACACTGCCACAACTCTCCAGCTTACAACATCAACTATTGCTGGACCTAATAATGGGTCGATTGACTGCATGGCTGGACCTCCAGAATCTGAGAACAAACTAGATGAAGCTGCTTGGAACTGCAGCACCGTTCCTGCTGAGATTCCTCTGCGTCGCGCCCTCTCCCCCTCTTCTGCACCTGTGCCGGTCCCACCTGGGGATGAGTGGATTCGGGTGGGTGCGAGACCCAGGACCCAGGTCTTAACCTCTACGCCGGGCCGTTTTGGTTCACAGGATCCATCCTGGTCGGAGGTTGTGCGGAATGGTCGGAAACGGAACCATCCTCAGTTCCTGGAGTCACTGCAGCCTCATCTGGAGCTTTCCAACCGTTTTTCATCTTTGTCAAATGGAGTTTCCAACTTTCCACCTGAAGAAACTGCAGACCTGCCGGCAGCTGTTCAGGCAGCACCGTCTTCACCTCCGGGAGCGGCGCCTCGTCAACCGGGCCGAAACTCCGCCATTCGGAAGCAGCAGGTATCTAAATCATCCTCATCCGACCACCGCAGGCTGCTGCTGGATGCGGTTATCCGCAGGCGTTCTGGAGCTGTTAATCCAGAAACCTGTCATTCAGATGGGACTCAGCTTAAGCTCCAGCCCGACGTTGGAGCCACTCAGCCTGAAACTACTCGTCCTCCACCAGAAGCTGCAACCCAAAGCCAGCTGGGACCAGAAGGTGGCCGTCCTGGTGCAGCTCCATCTGCCTTGGTCATCGGGTGCTCTATGGTGAGGCATGTCCATCTTCCTGCTGCAAAAACTCTCTGCTATTCTGGTGCACGAGTATTGAATATAGACTCGAAAATCCCACTGCTGCTGGATCAAAATCCTGCTGCTTCATCTGTTATTCTACACATTGGACACAACGACCTGAGAAATATGCAGTCAGAGATACTCAAATCTGATTTCAAGTGCGTTATTGACACTCTTCTACAATCAGACCTTTGCCCTGCCCCAGCTTCAGAGACGTCAAGATCACTCGTGCTCTTCAGCTTCACACATGGCTGAAAGGCTACTGCTGTAAACTTGGCATTCCGTTTGTGGACAACTTCATGGCCTTTTTTAATCGCCCTTATCTTTTTAAAACTGATGGAGTTCATCCAAACTCACAAGGGTCCCGCCTCCTGGCCAAGAATATGGAGTTTACATTAACCTCATCCAAAAGAGACCTGGTCTGATGTTGGGTGAGTCCGATCCATATTAATGATTATCAGATCCCTGTTATTATTACCCATAGGCCCAATCACAGCCATTTTCCTGTGATGCGCAGAAACCTAAATAATGTACATCTGGTTCGGACTCTGCCTGCTAGCCCAAAACAAGATTACATCAAGATGTCCTTACTTAACGTTAGGTCACTAACTACTAAGTCTTTCATTGTAAACGACCTAATAGCTACTCATTCTCTGGAATTCATGTTTGTGACTGAAACTTGGTTGGATCAGACTGGCACAGCTGTGCTCAATGAGACTGCGCCTCATAACTTTAATTTTATTCACACCACCAGGTCTGGTGAAAAAGGAGGTGGAATAGCTGCTGTTTTCTCTGACTCTTGCTGCAAAAACATTAATCTAGGAACGTTCTCATCATTTGAATATCTTGCTATATCTGTTCAATGCAAGAGTCTAATACTGATAATAACTGTTTATCATCCTCCAAAATCAAAATGTGGGTTTTATGAGGAACTATCTGACTTACTATTAAAGGTTTCCATAGATATTAAACAGTTACTTATTTTAGGTGACTTTAATATTCATGTGGATGAACAGGAGGCCCCAGAATTGAAACAGTTTTTTAGCATCCTTGATGCCTTCAGTTTAACCCAGCATGTCTGTGGGCCTACTCACAACAAAGGTCACACTTTAGATTTGGTTATATCAAATGACCTCAATGTCACTGTTCCCACAATTACAGATACAGCCTGGTTATACCACGTACACATTCTAAGTCAGGGGAAGCTGCTTTTAGTGTTTATGCACCAAAAATCTGGAATACTCTGTCTTTAGACATGAGGGAAGCAGCTACACCAAATATTTTTAAGATAAAGTTAAAAACTTTTTTATTTGAACAAACATATGGTTAGGTTGTCTTATTTTTTATTTTTTTTATTTATTTTATTTTTTACCATACCATACCATTTTATTTCTAATACACATTTAAAAACACAGCATGGCAGCTGACCAAAGTGCTGTACAAGTACAAAATTAAAAACACAGTAAATAAAAACAGGCACAACAATAAAAAACACAACACAGTAAAACTAAAAGACAACAATGGGAAAAAGCCATGTCATAAAAGTATGTCTTTAAAGCTGATTTAAAATGAGAGAGTGAGGGAGCCTGCCTGACTGAGAGGGGGAGTGAATTCCAGAGAGTGGGGGCAGCAGACATAAAAGCCCGCTCACCCCGTTATTTATATCTCATTGGTGGGACACAAAGCAACAGACGGTCAGCTGACCTCAAAGCCCGGGTTGGCACGTAGGGTTTAATTAACTCAGAAAGATATGCTGGGGCAGAACTGTTCAAAATCTTAAAAACAAAGGTCAGGATCTTGAATTTAATACGAAAAGTTACTGGTAACCAGTGCAGACGTGCCAAGACAGGAGTAATGTGAGTGCGTCTGTTAGTATTAGTTAAAAACCTGGCTGCAGCGTTCTGAACTACCTGCAGTCGATTCAAAGCTGAACCAGGGACACCAAAGAGAATAGAGTTGGCATAATCTAAGCGTGAAGTAATAAAAGCGTGAATCACAGATTCCAAGTGCGGCCGCTTCAAGATCGGTTTTATTTTTTATTGTATATCCTCTTTTAATTGTTCTATAGCTTTATTCTTATTTTTACTTTTTTAGATAAGGGCTCGTAATTATGTTTCACTGCTTTGATTACTTTTACCTCAGTCTTTGTTTTACGGGCGTGTGTGGATGTGTGTGTGTGTATGTTTGAATGTATGGGTTTTTAATTGTTTTATGTGTGTATTTTATGTATGTACCATTTGTTGATGAGTGTGTACATGTTTTATAATTGATTATTTTATGTTGTTTTTCTACTGTAAAGCACATTGAGTTGTTGCCATGCAGGAAATGTGCTCTATAAATAAAGTCATTAATTCATTCATTCATTCATTCAAGAGAGGAGAGGAGCTCAATTAGCTTTATTTATTAACCTTAAGTCTCAGAACATTAATGAATAAGTTATTTGATTAATCTCCTGGCTGGATTGCCAAGTGTTACGATATTAATAAGGTATTAGACGTACTAATACTGAATATAGGGTCTTTTGATTTGCCTGGGAAAACATATTCATCAATGACACACAAAAGCCAGAAATAGTTATAAAAAATCTATTTATTACTATATCAAAACAAGGGTAATAAAAGTGGAATAACAATAAAATGAAATGATAGAAATAAAAATGATGTGAAATGGTGAAATGAAATGGAATGATGTGATGTGGCATGAAATGGTGATATGATTGGTGTGTTTATGGGTGTTAATGATGGTGTCATGTATCTGATAAAGTCTGAGGGAAAGATTGAGTGAGGTATGAAACTAAATATGAATTTGGTGTTATCTATCTATATTATAAAAGACCATCTGACCAATATGTTGAGTTTACCGTATTGTGGTGAGGCCGGTTCAGATCCAAGCTGGATTGGAAATTCTGTCTCCCGGGCTAGGTGATTCTGTCACCAGGGTCCGAAACTAAATTTTTGACACACCGGCCAAAATTTTAAATGATTTATATCTACCCAAAGCACGTTACTCTATAATATGATATTACTTTTGATCCAAACAGAGGAGTGACAACATAATTAAAACATCATTAATAAGAAAAAACAACTTTTTAGTAATTTCTGATTTTTTATTTTTTTACTTTTTAAAAATGTTTTTAATGAACTCTTTTATTGAAATCTAGTAAGACTCCTTGTTTTCTCTGTCCATGAAATCTGGCCTCCTGCTTCTGACAGTCTTTGTGCAACAGCATTACAGCCTTTGGTAGTCCCACATAAACATGAATACCGTAAATCCTCTAATATTGGCCTGTATTCCATTACCGGCCGGGTCTCCTATATTAGCAGGTCTCGCTGTCAGCGGGGGTAAATAAAGGCCGGTCTCTAATAGTGGCCGGGGCTACTATTAGAAACAGCGCGTGTTTTTTTTTCAGAGATCGACGGTAAAGTGAGCCCTCACTCGATTTTTCGAGGCGCACGTATACCAAGTTTTACGGTAACAGCGGACTAGTGGATCATAATCTCCGGCTGCAAGATGAGCAGAAACAGAACGGAAAATGCTAGTTTGCAGTGATCACTTCATCACAGGTAAGGGCTTACTAAAGGTTTTTATGGTGTTTTATTGAACAGTTATTTAGAAACGCATCTACAAAAACAGCAGGTAAACAGTTTGACACTGTTTTCATGTGTCCTCACCGCAAATAGCTTTTAGAGTGCTAATGTTTTTAGCAGTTAGCTCAGTGTTGTAACGTGGCAGGTAAATAGTTTAAAACTGTTTTCACGTGTCCTCACCGCAAATTGCAAGCTGTTTACCTGCCACGTTACAACACTGAGCTAACTGCTAAAAACATTAGCACTCTAAAAGCCATTTGCGGACCGCAAGTAGTTTTTAGAGTGCTAATGTTTTTAGCAGTTAGCTCAGTGTTGTGGCATTAATACCTTTATAAAATCAAACAAATGTACCAGAAATGTGGATTTAAAAAGGCTTAAAACGTTAGTTATAAGTAGATCCTAGCACGTACTCACTATTAGCATTAGCTATCATTACGAGTTAATTACGTTACTAAAATAGCACATCTCACGAGCATAAACAAGACAACGGTCATTTAAAGCTTCTCCGGATCTCTAAACTGTTAACCAACCTGAAATAAAATAGGCTTTCAGACTCATGAAAGGCTTTTGGTTTGCAGTGTAATATGAGATTTGCCACACGAGATAGTTCGTTGTGTTGATCGCTGCAGCGTTGGGTAAATCCTCCAGCGTGTATTAAAAGTCCAACTTTTAAAATTAAATGAGTCATAACCTAAAGGAAGATATCGTGTCTGTGCCAGCTCGTTTAGAACACTCACTTTCATCCGTCACGCTGTGTTTTATAGCAGAGCAAAACACTTCCTGTCCACTGTTTGAGTTCAGCGCGGCGGCAGGGTCACATGAGTGAAACCCAGCAATCACTTTTGATTCGCACGTGAGACTTCAGTCACCGCTCAAATAGACACAAAATCTTGTTTTTATTCATTCTACTGGTGGTTTATTTTGCTCAAATTGAAATATAGGCCTGCCTGTAATTCTGGCCTCCTTCCAATAAAGGCCTGAACCAGGATGCGCTTGAGTAAATAAAGGCCTGGGCCTGTATTAGAGGATTTACGGTACTCACACTGCGCCCTACACCCTTCTGTGAAGTGCGCTTAGAGGAGGTGTGCAGCAAGGCTTCGAGTGCGTAGTACACAAAATTTCCAAATAATTGCCGAATTGGGACAGGGAGCATTACGTCATCGATCGTGATGCATGCTGGGATGCCGGTCGCTGTTTGTGCTTTTTAAAAAATCTTTATCAACAGCTTTCAAACAAACAAATAAACACTTATTTGATTAAATTTAAATTAATTGCTGTCCACATTTATAAACATTCAGAGCATGTATAAATATCATTAACCGTCTTAAAATGAACTTCTATCACCTGAAAATACATGTTTTCAGAAAAGGCACTTGACCCATTGCTCCACCTCCTTCTCAAAATTCCCACGTAGCAATGGATTGTGGGTAATACCCTTCACCCAAGTCCGCATCGCTGCAGGCTTGGGTGAAGTGCGGATTAAGGGTGCAAAAGGGGCGTGGTCAACTTCCGCACTTGAGAATTGGGACACCCTACGCACTCGCACCCCTGGCCGGGAACGCGCAATTGAAGGGCGCAAGGGTGCAAGTGCGAGTATTGGGATTGGGCCAAAAAGCCAGGGAGCACAAAGGAGAAAGTCAGGAAGTGTAACTGCAAAGCTGGCATTGAGAGCAAAGCTCTGAGCAGCAAAAATCAAACAAAGAAATCTTGATAACAATAAAACATGGAGTCAAACACAAAAAAGACAAAGACTTTATTACTCATTTTAAGAATTTGATTCAGATAGTAAGTTTTACTTTTGAAACGATTTTTTTTCTTTTTTAAATAATTTTTAATATTTTTCTCAAATTCTAAATTTTTGTTTGATCTTCCAAATATTTTTCTTGATCATTTTAAGAATTTGATTGCGATAGTAAGTTTTACTTTTGAAACGATTTTTTTTTCTTTTTTAAATATTTTTTAATATATTTTTTTCTCAAATTCTTATTTTTTTGTTTGATCTTCCAGATATTTTTCTTGATATTAACGGCACAAATATAATTCCATAGAGACAAGAGCGGCTGCCAAGTCAATATAACAAATTAGGAACTGGACTGTGTTAAATTGTTATATGAAATGTAGCACACTGTCCAGCATCAACTAAAGACATGTCACATTTTTTTAAATTTAAAAAAGTCATGCTGCTTTTATCCTCACATACATTCAGGAATTATACATGACCCAATTTGAACATCCACTCATCGAGTGGGCCATATCATTGCAATATATGCTTATCGTGCACTCCTTGAAAGGCTTTGACATCGCACTTCACACATACATGCACACACGCACGCACACACACACGCGCGCACACACACGCACGCACGCGCACACACACACACACGCATGGGCACACGCGCGCACGCACACACACAAAGTCGTGTTTGTTTATTATGACAGCGCTGCAATAAAACACATTCTCAGCTGAATGTTGATCAGCCTAGTGACATAAGGGCATGAGTGTCATCACAAGAGATCAGAACTATTCCGATCCATCTTCCATAACAGAGGGTTGTAGACATGGCACAGAACCTCAGCAGACCTTTGTCCACTGGTGCCATATGTCAGATCGTCTAAATTCATCACTGTGATGATTCAGCATGATAAAAACAAATATGGCTTTATTGCTAACTAGGTTTTGAAATTCAACGTCGCTCACTGGCTTTGACATTAAAAATCACCCCCTCCAAACAATGGGTTTGATTTGGCTCTACCATTGTTAGGATTCAACTAAATGAATAGTCACTTCAGGTAAAAGCAATTCAACAGGAAACAGCGGTGGGAAAGCAATTTCCTGGACGATTAAATCAAAGCATAAAGGAAACAGCGAAACGATTTAATTATCACGTTCGTTTGATCATTAATCACGAGAGAACATCAGCAACAACCAACCTGCTCGGGTTAAGCCGCTGGCTCGGCTCGGCTCGCTCTTTTACACGAGGTGATGAAGCAGCCGGTTTGACCAGCAACAAGCAGCGCATGAGTTGACAAACCACCGACTACAACGAAATCAGAAAAGGCTCAGACACCGCGGACAGCCAGCAGCGCACCAGGGCACACTGACGTATCGCAGAAGCCGCCTGCACAGGTTTACACGCTTTTTGGCATTCCACGACTCAACCTCTCGGTGCCTGCTGCTGAAGAAAGTGGCAAACGACTCCCCGCCTACAAACACAACCAAGTAATGAAACCCACATGACCTGCCTGTCTACTATAAACCGTAGCAACAAGCCCGTAACAATAGGAAATCGCCCCCGAGGCGATCCCCGCTTCCAGAAAAGGAGTTTCTGAATGTTTTACTCGCAGCTGTGCAAACGAATAGGCGCTGTCTCCATACTAGGGCTCAGCCTCGTCAGCGAAATCACTAACGAGCGGGTAACAGGACCACACTTTCAAAATAAACCTATGTTTTAGGGAGAACGTCTGAATTTAACCGCTCGAGGGGACGGACGGACATTTTAGTTTGAAATCCATATCTCTGACAAATCAAGCTAACTTGACGGCGCAGCCATGCTAATTGATGAAGCTAACAGCCCGTCAGCGTGAGATGTGGCGGAGGCATGCACACTCGGGTCAACACCGACTCACCTGGCTTTAAAACACGCTTCCTCGACTCCGAGCAGTCAAACTCCTCTTCTTGAAGCCCCCAGCAGAGGACCGAAGCATCAGAAGCTCATTTCGATTCCGTTTCATTAGCAGAAACATTTCCAGATGTCGACTCTTTCTTGACTTGCTTGTCAGACGTCATTGTGTTTGGTCACGTGCCTTCATTCATGAAAGGTCTCCTTTCCTCATCCGAAGAGCAAACATTTGGATCCAACTCTCAGCACCCGTGCTCCCATAATCCATGATGTTGTTTACAGGCTCGAAATAATCAGAACTGATTCTGAACGCACCTAGAAAGCAACATTGGTCAAAAAAATAAAGCAGAATTAAAAAAACATTCATGCTAACATAATTTAAGTTCAAATAGAAATATAAATGTATTTAAATGCATTTACAAAAACTACTTTTGTAGGTATATTTTCAAAGCTCAAAATGTCAACTGGAAATTTGTTCATTATTGATAATCAGAAATTTATATCAGGTTTACTAATCATTACCTAAATATGTTTCTCTGTGTTCATTTAAAAAAATTAAAAAGGGAAACAAAAAATGTAGAGTGCAGAACGCAGATTTAGTAGATATTTGGTACAAAGAAAAATGTATAAACAAAAACGTTAAATGCTATTGCCCTTGATTCGTTTTTTTAATTTATGAAGATTAAATTAATGAATAATTAATGAAAATGCAATACAACCTAAATGCATTAAAGCAATATTTTGTGATAATAAGTGCATATTTTGGGATCTGAATACATGATTCTGGTCACAGCTAGAGGCGGAGCCAGACATTCTATTCACTAGGGGCTTAGCCCTGATTAGATGCAGGAGGAGAAACCAGAGGAGAGGAATAAAGAAAGCCATCTATGTCTAGGGTGACCAGATGTCCCGCTTTGTGCGGGACAGTCCTAGCCTAGTGAACTAGACCAAATCTTGCTTTGCAGAGTGGCTTGCCAGGCTAGGACAGTCCCGCATTTTCATCACTTTTCACACGTCCTGCAAATTGAGACTTATGTCCCGCATTATTGAGTCTCCCGTTTGGAGTTTCAACTTGCATAAACTGTGTGGAGAGAGCTGCCTGTTGCTGTCAATCGAACCAGGAGGCGGGATTTTAACGCAGGTCCGGAGCGCGTGGAGCGCGCACCCGAACCACCGAAGCAGAAGCGTCAGCGAGCACGGAGGAAGGATGAGAGTGGTGGAGAAAATGCTGTTAGAATAAACTTGTGGTTAAAAGTGTTCAGAGAGACTCTGTCTTTGTGTTTTAGGAGCCATTTTTTGTGTCACAGCGCATAGTGCGATATGAAACGCAGCTGAGAATCCGAGAGTCACAAAAAAATGCTGTTCAGAAGCAGGTTTCCCATTTAGACAGGTCCCAAATGAGTTTCTAACACACACACGGTGCTGGAGGTGTTTTTCTTTCAGATACAAGCTAAACTCTTAAAGTACATTAAACAAATGCTGAGAGAATTAAATGGGAGCCTTTATTACTTTTTCTCAGAATTTGGAGGATAAAGGTAATTCTAAGAAACTCTATTAGATCTGAATATCTTCAGATTAAAGTTAGTAATGTTTTTTTTTCTCCCATAAATATTTACTAAAAAAGATTTGTTGTCATCTTTGAAAAAACACAATTTTGTTTCTGAACTAAGAAGAAATAAATAGCAAAAAAGTATGGATATATGTTGGTTTTATTGGAAAATTAATTAAAAACAGATATGAAAAATGTTACTGGTACTTTTACAGTCATGCTGTTGAGGAAAATATTCAATGAAAACTCTGAAAAGCTGCTTAAACCTGCATTTTTTTTATTGTAGGCCTGTCTATATTTTTAAAATGAATTAATGGGTTTAAAATCAATTTAGCTAAAGTTATTCAGGAGAGGAATTGTGAAATACAAAGAAAAAAGCTTTTGCTGTTTGCTTGTTCAAGTTGAATTCAAATAGAATATACATGACATATATGATGATAATAATTATAGTAATCTTATATATATGTTTAACAGTGATGTTGGAGAACAGACTTTTAAAAAAAAATGTTTTAACTTTATCTCATTGCATTCGAATTTTACGTTGTCCCACATTGAGTAGTCTCTGTCCCACATTTGGCGAGTTGGGATCTGGTCACCCTATCTATGTCAAACAGGAAAGACCTGAATTAAGCAGAGGGGGGTCCTCAGGTTTCACCTTTCTAGCGTCTACATTGAGCCTGATTTTTAAACAGTTTCAGTCTAGGTCACACCCGCCCGCATCTAATCAAAACAACCATTCTAACACAATACGGGCTAATGACGTTGACGACTCCTCGTAGGGTAGGGAGGAGGAATATTCATTGGTAGAAAGACTGAGAACTTTCACCAGCAACTAGCCTAATTGTGCTAAAACACTGTATGACTTACTATATCTGGGATTAATATATTTAGAAAGTATTTAGTTTAGCCATAGCAGAGACTGAAAATAAAAAAGAACACACAGCTACTCACACTATCAATACTTTTCCTGGATTTGTTTCTCCTTGGCGGTTCTCTAATGAATAGTTTAGATAACTCGAAATTATTTGAAAAATATAATTAATGAAATTTTATTTTCTTACAATATTGTAGAAGTTTCAGACGCCATCTAGTGGGTGTGTTGTGCAGCGGCAAGGACGAGTCACCAAGTAGCAAACTCTGAACAACTTTAATGGCTCGAACAGCCCTCACCCCATTCCCTGACATACAAAAATAACTCACGGTGCCAACAGGCACCGGACAAAAACAACATAAAATGAACGTTGAACTAAAAATAACCAACACTAACATAATCCCGAACAAAACAACCCCCCAACACACAAGAAAAACACGACAAAATAACCCCGAATTAGCCCCCCTGAATGCAATGCGGCCCCTTTACAGGGTGAATGAAAGGCCACCCAGCCCCTGTCGCCCCCTGTGGCCAGAATATTCCACTTGCAACTTCAGAGTTGCTGGTCCAGTCTGTTGGACTTAGAAAAAATTGAGCTGACATACCTGGTTCTGCAGTCTGCTTCCAGCATGTTTCCTGCATGTTTTAGATCATGAACACAGCTGATTTGTTTGATTTAGTGATGAACCGCTCCTGCAGACACTAATGAAGGCTGAGGAGACATTTCAGCAGTTATATTAAGGTGTTAAAAAGACGAAAGCACGGCGAGGAGAGATAAGTTTTGGTTCTACAAACCGACAGTAGGGGGTGCTAAAAGCAAGCCAAAACTGCCTAGTTTCCCTTTAAATATTCAAATACACATAAATCTGTTCACTCTTTCAGTTATTAATCTCCTTGGTCCTGCTGCTACAGTACAGAAATAAAAAAATGTTCCTCCTGAAAATTGGCTCACCGCTGGGTCCATGTTGGTCAGATCCTTCTGTCACGTGGTGGTTGTTGTAGGACCCAAAATGCAGGTGAACAGGAGGCAGACTAGCAGGCAAAAGAACTGTTTAATATGAATAATGGTAGGTAGTGATACAACAGGTAGACAAGACGAGGATCTGAAACAGACCTGGGGCCTCATTTATCAACCGTACTTACGTACAGATCTGTGCGTATTTCGTGCGTGGGAACGATTTTACGCATTGTGTGGTATTTACCAATTTGTACGTGTGCGTGAAAACGTTCCTAAATATAAGTACAGCTCTGACCGTGCGTAGGAACAGCATCTAGTGGCAGAACAAGGGAACCGCAATTCTGACGGTCTAAGTGATCCACGCGTGTTCCTCATCCACTAATTATTTTACCCAATAAATAATTATTTTGGTGGATTATTATTATTGGAGCAAAAACACCCGTGACCCACGGGAATCTGACATTGTAGAACGGCTGATTTCGTGTTATTTTGTAATCACAATGTTTACTCTTCCCATGTTTATGATGTTTTAAATCATTTTGAATTTATTTATCTATTATGTTTTAATATAATTTAATTATTTTGTCCTTGTGAAGCGCCCCGTGGTTTTTCTTGAGATTCGCTACATAAAATATCGCTTCTTATTATTATTATTATTATTTTTGGAGGATCTAGCAGAGCAGAGTGCACTCCGGAGGGAACGGCTCTTCCGTGAGCGCAGCGCACTGATCCGATTCCAGTCCAGATTGTATTTTACAAATAAAACAACCCTCCAGAACCTCCTCTGCTCCCTGATCATTTACGCGTTGTCAAGTGTCCAGTGCTTCGATCTCGCTGTCAATAAAGTTTTTCTTTTTTGTCCGGGAAGAACCCAGGGAATCCCCTCCCGATCTGAGGACGTACTGTGACCAAATATGGTTAATTGAGGGCGTTTCTGTATGTAAATGACGTTAAATGGGCACGAGCTTCTGCAAGCGCACAGGTGGGATTTATCATCAGACGATTGCGGAGGAACATGCGTACGAGAGGCCACCGCATGTTTCATAAATCATTGACTGTTCGTACACACATTCTAAATTTCATCCGTAGCCCAGGTAGCAGGCTGACATGGGCCAGATCTGGCTTCAAGCCGGCACATCTGGCATACGTCTGGCATGGCAAATGACATGTCAACCAGGCGTGGGCCAGATCTGGCAATGATGGCACGGCTCATATGAGGCATGCCAGATGTGGGCCAGTTGAGGCTTAGGTTGCTATGGGCCAGATCTGTTCATGCCAGATGTGGGCCAGTTGTGGAAATTGGTATGTCACCCAGTTCACGTGACAAGATTGTCAAGAGCCGATTTAGGAGGGCAAACTAAGGCTTGAGGACCAAAATGCAACCCACCTATAAGCCCACGCACGTATGGGTGAACTATCGTTCAGTCAATACCATCTATTTTTGGGAAGGTGCTCATGTGTGGGGAACAGAAACTTAAGAGGAGCCATACAGGCAAAACTCAATATTTTCAATTATTAGGTTTTGAGCCAGTTTCCTCTCTTAAACTAGGATGATCAGCTGGTAACATGTCCAATCTTTACAATGAAGGTTCAGAGGGATTTTTCAATATTTAATTCCTAGTCTGATTTATGCATTTTTGCATTTATGCATTT
>SSNS01000468.1:143617-154823 GCA_006937985.1 Aphyosemion australe
AATACAAGCTGTGGATCTCTCTGGCATCTATTTTTAGTCTGGATTTTACCAGTATATCCTGGACCCTGAGTGGTGAGTGCTTGTTTTTCTCTCTTTCAACAAGGCTGCTGCTAGCTATAGCTAGCAGCTCAGGCTGGTGCTAACAGAGGCCCAGGTAACCGTGGCTCTGCGGTAGCATTGCTGCGAACACAGACATCATATACGTAGACACGACATGGACTGGCGCTGCCTACTGGAGCTGGCATAGCAGTGGGCCGCCATCTTGGATGGGTCTCCATTAACCCTTAGTGCATTTATTGTATTTCTATTGAGGAAGGAGCTTACCCAACTAAAAAACACATTTTATTATGCTATTTCACAAAATATATAATATAATAAAATAAATAAAATATAAAATCTCAAAAGGTAAACTACAAAAGTCAATAGTAATCCCACATGATTTGTTTTCAATAGTATGCCGGTTGTTGCAACCGTAGGCCGCACAAAAAACGGGCATAGTTGCTCACGCTGCTTAGATTCCATTAGTGTTTAGCTAGTGAGGGACCCATCCAATATGGCGGCCAAGCTGTTGTGCTATCCAGCGCCCAATGGAGTGTCTAGGGTATTCATGTCTATGACTGTGACCAGGGGTTTATATATTGCTGATGTTGAAGTGGGTTGGAATAGGGCTGAAATGAATACTGGAATAATTTGATTAAATCGATTATAGAAAATGTTCAATTTATATTTTTTTATATTGACGCTTTGTTTTTTTTATCACTTCTGGGTTATACCATCTACTTCTGGTGTGACCTTCCAGTTACTTGACACAAGCGCATTTGTTCTGCAGCCCCAACAGATCATACAGTTAACAGAGCGAGCGACAGGGCAAATGCAAAGGGGTTGACTACACCCAGAAAAAAATGCCAAAATGTTTCCAACATGAGGAAATATTTTAACGCACATCCTAGAATATCAGCACAGAGAATCGAGGTGCTTCAAGCATCAGCTGTGGATCTAAGACAAGGTGTGTGATCTAGAGTTTAAATGAAGATAAACTGAATATCTCCAGCTATGCTAAGACTGAGAATAATTTGGCTGCTACCGCTAAAAGCCAACAAGTGTGTTTTCTCTTTTTGTTCCTCCGTGATATATTGCAAGTCATCATGAGGCTAAAATGTTTTCTTGTCAGCTTATTTTAAGAACCCCATACATGTTTTTGATTGTCAGTTATATTTGTTTGGAACATTGCAGTTTTATCTTTATTGCAGAAAGAAAAAATAAATCACAGTTGTGATCAAATCCTATTTGATGAATATTTACTATTTTGTAGTTTATTTATTTATTTATTTATTTATTTATTTGTTAGAATAATCACCATTGTTAGCTGGTGAACTAAATTTGTTCTCTCTATGTTTCAGGAATCAGCTTCAATAGGGTATTCTACAGTTGACGTCACCACGCAAAGGCTGCTGGGAAGGGTCATACTGATAAGCCGCATTAACAATAGAAAATATACAGTTTCCGAGCGTTTTGACATCGATATGAAGGCATAAAATGGAGGAAGTTGTTTTGACAAAAAAAACATACCAGAGAGCTTTTCTTGATGGCGACCCTGCTAATTATCGATCACCAGAACTGAAGCACTAGCTCAAATGAAAGTGAAAGTAAAAACTAACCCTCGCTAGCAGCGCTGTTGTTTTAAACGCCATTATTCCCATGACGGCTCCTTCTTGAGTCATATAAAAATAAGTTCATTACTCACAGTGCTCAAGTAACATTTTCTCAAGGTAGTTTTTTAACTGTCAGGTTATCGTTTGTGTCCCTACTTTTTATATTCCACTCACCTCTGGTCAAAAGCCTTTTTCGTGGACGTTTGGGTGGACATGCTGTTTGGCCGAGACGTTCAGCTGGACCGCTGCCTCCTTGTTAATTCTCCTCCGTTAACAACGCTGCCTCTAATTCTCCGTTAACAACGCTGCCTCTAACTCTCCGTTAACAACGCTGCCTCTAACTCTCCGTTAACACCACTGCCTCTAACTCTCCGTTAACAACGCTGCCTCTAACTCTCCGTTAACACCACTGCATTAACTCTCCGTTAACAACGCTGCCTCCACTCTCCGTTAACAACGCTGCATTAACTCTCCGTTAACAACGCTGCCTCTGANATCACACCTCTGCAACACTTGGATGTGATTTAAAAGATGGGAATGGAGTTGGACGTGACTAAACTCTGGAGAAACTGAACTGAACTGTTCCTGTCAGGAAAGCTCACTGTTGTGTATGTGAGGTGGATGGCTCCAGGTTAGAGGACATTTTTATTTCACACTTGCTTCTATCTATTTAAAGGTTGAATCTCCAGATGAACAATCAGCAACCCAAAACAAATCACTTCATTGTTAAGTTTATTCTGTTACTGCCATGTGGATGGGACCTCCTGTTTGCTTTTCCTCCCTGTACAAGTTCTCTGATTGGTAGCTTTCTTCAGCTTTAGTTTGTATTTACTATTTACAGGTGAAGAGATGGATAATTTTACAATCCTGGTACCTATGAATCGATACCGGTACTTAACGGTACCTATTTTTGATACTTTTGAGTGTTTAATAATTAATTAAATCTCCTTTTTAATTAAATATTTTTGTTCTCAATAACCATGTTTGATCAATATCATGATAAATAACACACAGTTTATTTTATCATTGTAGTGTTGTACAAAATTCTCCAATATGAAAACCTTTAATCACAACTGTTTCTAAACGATGCAGAAACTAAAACCCAGCTTCATGTGCTCCTATTGCTCTCCTTTCCCCTCTGGACTAATTGTGTGATGGTGGGTTCTTGTAGTTTTATAAACTGCAAATTAAACTGAAGCAAACATCTTTGCTGTGAACTAAATTTACTGTGTATCTTCATTCCTTTACTGATCTCTGCATTTATGAAGTTTCAATTTGGAAATGTATTTTTAAAGAACTTCCTCTACCACATTATTGTAACAACTTGAATGGAATTATATGTAAACATGACCTATAGTTTCCTCAATTTGTGAATTTCCAGCTGTTTTTGAAATTACAAATGTTTGTAAAGCTTAAGCATGGTCTCCTTTTATTGATTGAGCAGTTATTGTATATATTTGAAGTGTAATTGTTTTATTTATTGTCTAAATTTGTGACTGAGCAATAAGCAGTTCAGCAGGTATGGCCCACATCCGGCACCCATGGCAGATCTGGCTCACATACCGCAATGAATGACGGCCCACCACTGGCCCACATCTGGTTTGCCGAGTCCGAGCCGCCCCTGCCTGAGCTGGGCCTGGTGTGGGCCAGTGCAGGTTACCACAACTGGCCCAGTGCTGGAACGGCTATGGGCCATACATGGCCCACCTCTGGCAAACTGGCCTGGGCCAGTGGGGGCCCCTCATTCATTGCGGTATGTTGGCCAGATGTAAGTGCCAGATGTGGGCCACATCTGGCCCAGACCAATTTTGCTACCTGGGAGGAGGGAATATAGGAACGTTTCTACGAACGTTTGATAAATGAGGCCCCTGGACAAACAGAGGGTTTAAATACATGAGGGCAATCAGGAATCAGGTGGGTAGGATAGCAAGGGGCAGGTGAGTCCAATAAACACTTAAGGAGGGGAGACAGGACAACACATCTGAGGGAGAAGGAGCAGATCCTGACAGACATATTCAGAAATATGCAATAAGTAGATGGTTTATGGATTCACTAGTATAACAATTGTGGCTCTAAAACAAATAAAATGACTGTTTTTATCAATAGAGTTTCCTACATAAACCCATTACCTGTCACGGTTCGTCTCCCCAGCTTCAGTTCTGTGTCCTGTGTGTTCATTGATCCCACCTGCCTCTCGTTTCCTTAATCACCTGTGTGCCCTGGTCCTTGTGTATTTAAGCCCTGGCTGTTTTCTGTTCTTTGTCGAATCATTAGTTGTGTTATGTTGTGTCCGTTTAGCATATTAAAGACTTCTCAACCGCCTTACCTGTTTGCTCCCTGCCTCTCACCTGCATTTGGGTCCACTTCCTCACCTCAGCTCAGCACACGTGACATTACCTGTAGTCGTGGGTTGATGGTACCTCCTCCAGGACAGAGCATCGCTGACTGCCTTCATACCAGCCTCTCTCTCATCATCTGCAACATCTTCCTCAGAAAAAGTTTTTTATTATTAAATTTAATACACACACATATAACCTGCATTACATTGGTTCTGTTTAAAGAAAAGCAGGTAATAAAAACATAAATCTACAGATGATTAACATTTTAGAAGAGCTCTAAGCAATATTAGTCTTAAGTTGAATAAACAAATGCACAATGAAAACATTTCAATGCTATTTAACTTAAATTTGTTTTTGATACTTTTACACCAACTTTATGCTCATTAAGAAGTTCTAAGATCAAATTTACACTAGAAAATGTCCTACTGTATTCAACAATTAAAACATATTTGGTTTATATTAATTATTTACATGTTAATACTCTATAGTAATGTGTACATTTAACCACCAACCTTTCTGTAAATGTAAGTCCTGAAAGCTGCACTAAACTAAATGACTTTACCTGGAAATGGTTATCTCTCAGCCTAAAGAACAAACGCTGGTGATGGAGGTGAAGCTGCTGTAGCTCCTTAAACATCCCTGCTCAATGGGGTATTCTACAGTTGACGTCACCACGCAAAGGCTGCTGGGAAGGGTCATACTGATGAGCCGCATTAACAATAGAAAATATACAGTTTCAGAGCATTTTGACAACGATATGAAGGCATAAAATAGAGGAAGTTGTTTTGACAAAAAAAAAACATACCAGAGAGCTTTTCTTGATGGCGACCCTGCTAATTATCGATCACCAGAACTGAAGCGCTAGCTCTAATGAAAGTGAAAGTAAGAACTAACCCTCGCTTGCAGCGCTGTTGTTTTAAACGCCATTATTCCCATCACGGCTCCTTCTTGAGTCATATAAAAATAAGTTCATTACTCACAGTGCTCAAGTTACATTTTCTCAAGGTACTTTTTTAACTGTCAGGTTATCATTTGTGTCCCTACTTTTTATATTCCACTCACCTCTGGTCAAAAGCCTTTTTCGTGGACGTTTGGGTGGACATGCTGTTTGGCCCAGACGTTCAGCTGGACCGCTGCCTCCTTGTTAACTCTCCTCCGTTAACAACGCTGCCTCTAACTCTCCGTTAACAACGCTGCCTGTAACTCTCCGTTAACAACGCTGCCTCCACTCTCCGTTAACAACGCTGCCTCTAACTCTCCGTTAACAACGCTGCCTCTAACTCTCCGTTAACAACGCTGCCTCTAACTCTCCGTTAACAACGCTGCCTCTACTCTCCGTTAACAACGTTGCCTCTAACTCTCCGTTAACAACGCTGCGTCCTGCATTAATTCTCCTCCGCTGCTGCTCCTGGATAACCCCACGACCGAGAGCATCGTTACGACCGGCGGCTGGTCATTCTCGGATGTAGGACTTTCCCCTCCAGGAAGATATAAGTAACAAATATACGTGCTTTTGTTGATCTGCTCCACACAGTTAAAATCCGCTCGTCCAACTTAAAAACTACCACCGCTTTGCTTCTTCTGTCTTTAGCTTAGCCCGTGTCGCTTTCGAGCTGTTTCACGTGGTGTCGGCCTGAAACTGGTGTCTCCGGGTCTGCAGCGGTATACTATTGACTTTACCGGCTTTGGAAAAGGGATAAAAAGTCCTCTCCAACATCCGATCTACACATATGTATCTACACATACATATACACTCACAAGTGAAAAAAAATAAAGATTTTTTTATTTGACATAATTATAAAACATTAGGACTAAAGGAGCTGGGACACAATCGCTGCCCCAGATGTTGTCCAGTAAAACAATAATTCCCAGACTGGTATATTTTTTTTACTTTATTGATAATCACTATGCTGTAGATAATTTATTGACGCCCTGTTTACACCACGTTGTAAATGGGACCCATATAGCATATATATTGATTGTTTCACCTCCTTTGATCAGTGCATCATTCAGTAGTTTTCACAAAAGAATTTTATGATTTTCTTTCCTTAACAGAATGGACACTTAGGGAGCGTACAGTCTATTCTACACATTATTTAAATAGAAATACAAGAAAATGTTTTTTTTTAGCCTATGTGAGTTATCAGACTTCCAACTTAGTGTCTTTAAATGTATATTTTGGCCAAATCCACCTTTTTAAATGCAGCAATGTTTTTCCACAGACCTGCAGTGTTGTGAGTTTCATGAGCCCACAGAGTTTAAATAACTTAGTTCTGCTCTTGAGTATCAACAGTGATACTCATAAACTTTTAGATGGACTTAAACTGTTATGCTGTTGGTGTGAAAAGCAGGAATGTGATCCGTTATTAGGAACCAGGCAGCAGAGAACGTAATTGACTTTAAAACATTCGTCTTAACCGTGTTAAAAACCATCAATTCTTTCATTTATCTGCCCAAAATCGTGGCTTTTTCACTGATAAGAAACGTGTTAATAACGCAAATATATTTTAATTTAGCCTCGTCGCTCTTATTCTAATCATTTACTTCCTCAATAAGTGGCTGAGCGCTGCGCGCTCCCGCAGCAGGAGGTTCAGAGCAGAGCTGAGTGAAGTTAGCTTCCCACCCACGCATGGTTACGTTTTACGTTTGTGCTGGAAGCTGCTGAAGATGGTTTGCTGAGCAGCATGCGCGCTGCCGCTGGAACACAGACAGCAGCAGCGGTTAGGCAGAAATTTGCATTGTTGTCCGGGTGGAAATCGGGAGAAATTCGGGAGAATGGTGGCTCCGGGAGATTTTCGGGAGGGGCGCTGAAATTCGGGAGTCTCCCGGAAAATTCGGGAGGGTTGGCAAGTATGCTCTGACGTAACCAGAGGGAGTTCTAAGCTAGGTTCTGCCTCAGCTCAGTGTGGAGAGTGGGGAGTTTTAGGGTAGAGAGGTCGTGCTATCCAGTCAGTGTGTGTGTTCACTAGTTTAGGATTGTGTTCATTTTGATAAACTATTGTTTGTGAAGGCTGTAGAAACTCCAGCCTGTGCAGATATTGAGTCCACGGGTTTCCAAATAAGGTGTAGGGCACAGAGTGACCAGAGGGGCACCAAGCAATCAGGTTTATGAAAAAAAAAACCATTATATTAATTATAATATTAGCTACTGGACACCATGCACACAAACAACACCGAGAGGACCATTTAACTGACGTTATTTCACACACAGAATCCCATCTGTCTAATTCAAGTTGATGTGCCTCTCGCGCCCGCTCTGGCTGTGAGACCAGGGGCGCGATGCGCTTCACTACGTTTACATGCGCCAAATTTCCCCAATCCGATTCAAATCTTGGTTGATCGGAAATCCCAAATCTCTGTTTACATGGACACTAACTGGAATGATCCGATCACGCCGCAATGCCCGCACCATAGCTTGCGCATGCGCAGACTTGTCTTTCCCGGAAGAGAAATTGTAAACAAACGCCATCTTGTCCACACGTCTTTTCCCTTGCATTTTATTTGCTTATTCTGAAGCTTCGGTGAATTCCCACTTCCTGCATCTTTAGATGACTATAATGATGATAGAATAATGAAAAGCATCACTGCACACGACTGAGGAAGTAAAATATTGAATGTGAAATAAAGTGGCACTGTTCTTAAGTAATTCGTGCATCACAGGGTTAAGTTGCTTTGTGTGTGTGTGTGTGTGTGTGTGTGTGTGTGTGTGTGTGTGTGTGTGTGTTATTTTCTCACAGAAAAAGAACCCAACACCAGCAGACTCAGTGCTCCAATCCAACAGCCTGAAGAGACATCATCATCAACAGATGTCTGTGAACATGTACGAGCTGGCCCCATGGATCCTGCTGACTGGCCACAGCAGTTGACTGATGCAGTGAAAAGTGAATTAGTTAGTCGAGGACCTTATGAGGTAAAACCAGAATTTCACTTTCCCCAAAAATGAGGATGGAAAAAGTTTCCATCACCACTATGTCCACAGGCATTTAGTGAATGGGGAGAAAATCGAGAGAACGTGGTTGATGTATTCGCCCAAAAGGGATAGTTTATACTGTTTCTGTTGTAAGCTCTTCTCCCAGAAAGCATTTAAATTAAGTAGGGATGGGTTTAACTACTGGAAAAACTGTAGTGAGACTCTTAAAATGCATGAAAATAGTCCAGAACACACCAAGAACATGGGATCGTGGAAGGAACTAGAGAGCCGTATAAGAACAGGCCAAACTGATTGGGGAGATGCAATCTTTTCCAACCTGGCCGAAATGCAAAATGACAACTCTTGAACTGTTGGTGTTTCTTGAGGACAAAAACCTTAAGGAAGCATATCCCAATCTATGGATAGCACTGAGAATTGCCGTCACAACTCCAGTGACTGTGGCATCTGCTGAGAGAAGCTTCTCCAAGCTCAAGCTAATCAAGACATATATGCGATCCACAATGTCCCAGGAACATCTCAGTGGACTGGCAATAAAAAGCATCAATCAGGAAGTGTCAAAACAAATTCCATTTGATGAAACCATAGATGCCTTTGCTGCTAGAAAGTCCAGACGAGTGCAGTTTTGAATAACATTGAAAATGTTAGTGAGGTTTTGGTGTTTGAGATTGTCTTTTTGTGGAAATAACCCACAATCTTTTCCAACTTGGCCCAAACCTAAAATGACAGCACTATAACTTATTTTCCTTGAGGTGAGATTTTAGTGCTTCTCTGTTGTGTAAGAATCTTTTGATGGCCCACTGTGGTATGTTTCTAAGTTTTATTTATAACAACATTGAAAAAAATGGAAAGTAGAACTTTCTTTACGATGACACTTTGATATTTGAGTTTTGCTTTTGATTGCACAGTTTAATGCTGCTTTTGATCTTGCATCCCCCCAATGACATTTGCACGACATTTTGAGTTGTTGGTTATTGTAATATTCTCAGGTTACTTATCTTTCAAGCTTACATTTATTCTTCAGGCTGTTGCCTTTAAAGAATTGTGTGAATATTTAAAATAAAAAAATGAGTAACTAAGGAATAACTGTGGAGTTGCTTTTTCCAATGTGTGGTGGGTGGGTAGACTTGGGTTTGGGTGAGAGGAGTGCAGGCGCGGGGGGGCACCAAATAACCTAGAGCCGGCCCTGCTTGAGTGTATAACTCTGCATTTTTAGCCATTCGGCCATCGAGACATTCAGTAATATTGAGCTCCCGTAGTATTTCCAGTAAAAAATAGCGTCAGCAACAGATCACTTCTGTTTACCGCCCACCATGTTTTCAATCTGTCCTGAGCATGCGCAGAGGCAAAAAGACGCTGAAGTTGCACACATGCGCAGTGGGCATTATTTTACCCCAACGATCCGAATGGCTGTGTACATGGACGCCAATCGGATTGACAATCGAACAAAACCACCTCTCTCAATCGGAATGAAATTTCATTCGGATCAGAATATTCCGATTGACATGTTTACATGACGAATTTTTGATCCGATAGGGCGTTCAATCCGATTACTTGTGCCCATGTAAACGTAGCTACTTCTGCTGATGGGACGGGCAGGCTCGGTTCTCTGTCCCAGAGCCGTGCCCTGACCTGCGCGCCACCAAAATGACACGCTTCTATTTAGAAAAATGCAGCTGCGTCACCAGTCGATTTGGAAGTTTTAATTTATCGTGTCACTGGTTTGATTTTGTTGTTTATGTGCAGGGACGAGCTAAACCCCTTCTCCGCATAACCAGGTTACAGGTATGGAAGCCTGGAGAGGCCAAAATTTCTCAAACGTATTTTTCCCTACTGGCTGCTATAAATTAAAAATATGACTCCAGCCATGTTTGCTTTCATAACTTTTAATAACTTCATGCTGATGACCCACATGAACATAATCCTAGTGGATGCAATTATGTCATGAAATTAGCTTAACATGATAGATTTTTTTTCTCCTAGATGGAATTTAAATTATTTTACATGAAATATAAATAAAAGTTCCTGTAACTCCTACCTGAGGATGGATGGATGGATGGATGGATGGATGGATGGATGGATGGATGGATGGATGGATGGATGGATGGATGGATGGATGGATGGATGGATGGATGGATGGATGGATGGATGGATGGATGGATGAGCAGTGTTAACAAGTTCTTCCAAAAAACATCTTCCTCAAGAAAAGAAAACTTGTTTTGAACGAGGGCAGTTCCCTCTGTAATGTCAGATGAATGAGTAGAAAATAATAAATAAAAAGTAATGGACAAAAAGTCTCATTCAGTACTTTAAAGGATGAGTCTAGTTACACTTTCTTAATATTAAGCCAAACCTAATATTTGAATACAGTATACTGTTTTTAAATTTCAGTTCCTCTCAAATCATTTTATAGATGTTTTTTCAATAATGGTGGTATTGTCATTTTAACTTATTTTAATTATTTCTTTAATTGTGAGGTGCTGTTGTTGAGGCAAAATCATTAGTTTAATGTTTTATTAAATTTCAATCATTTTAGTTCAATTTAAAATAAAACTAGATTAATTGCATTTCTTGCAGAAATGCGTTTGAATGCTGTGTTGCTGAAATTGATTGCCGAAGCTGCCGAATAACTGAATTGAAGCTGAAACTGAGCTTAATTGTCAAAATGAGTTGAATGTATTTGAAGATTTAGGAGCAAACATTGCTAATAACTTTTAAAAAGCCCGAAAAGTAAGTACAGAATAGAGAAAAAAATCCTAAACAGCAGAAAACTGAAATCTCTAAACATAGTTTAAAAAACTGAGTAGCTAAAATGTTTAAACAGCTCATATTTGAGTATAAGTAGTTAAATTTTCACAATTAGTTGAATTGTGAAGTTAGCAGGATATGCTGAATTTTGAAACTGATAGCTGAGTAGCTGAACTGAAATAAGCAGTTTTCTGCTGCGAAAATTTAACGTAATTGTAAAAATGAGCTGAAAAGATTGAAAGATTTAGGAGCAAAAAATCACTAACAAGTGTATTAAAGCCAAATAAGTAAGTGGAGAAAAGAGAAAATAAATCTAAACAGCAGAAAACTGAAATCTCAGTACACAGTTTAAAAAACTGGACAGCTGGAATGTTTAAACAGCTATGAGTAGGAATAGTTTAATAGTTAAATTTTCACAATTAGCTGAACTGTGAATTTAGCAGCTGAAATTGATGAACATGCATTAGAACTGAAGTGAAGTTGAAAATGAGTTCAATTGTCAAAGTTAGCAGAATGAGATAAAAAATAAACTGTTAGAA
>SSNS01000468.1:164157-201538 GCA_006937985.1 Aphyosemion australe
AGTTTTCTGCTGTTTAGGATTTTTTTCTCTATTCTCTACTTACTTTTTGGGCTTTTTAAAACTTTTTAGCAATTTTTGCTCCTAAAACTTCAAATACATTCAGCACATTTTGACAATTAAGCTTCAATTCAGCAGTTTCAGCTATTGTATTCAGCAATAAAGCATTCAAACGCATTTCTGCAAGAAATGCAATTTATCTAGTTTCTATAGCGCCAAATCACGACAAGAGTCGTCTCAAGGCACTTCACAAAGTAACATTCCAATACAGTTCAGTTCATTAAGCCAATCAGTAAAAAAGTTTCCTATATAAGGAACCCAGCAGATTGCATCAAGCCACTGACTGTGTGTTGATACAATCCTCATACTAAGCAAGCATGTAGCGACAGTGGGAAGGAAAACTCCCTTTTAACAGGAAGAAACCTCCAGAGGATCCTGGCTCAGTAGGAGCAGCCATCCGCTACGACTCACTGGGGATTGAGAAGACAGAGCAGGCGCAGGCACACGCACCCCCCCACCCCACACACACACCATGTAGATCAAGTAGTGTTTCTATGGCTACACTGTGATTTCTTAGTAGAAGTTCTATTTAGTAAGAGAAACTTTATTGTCTTTATCTGAGTGAATCTATAATTAATTCAACAGGTGAACTAATAGTAGCACATTCTATGTTAAAGAAAGTGAGATGTAATATCAGGAGAGGGAGAATGTTCAGTGGTTGGCAGCAGTGTGCCAGCCGATGGCCCCCTCCATGAGGCCACCACAGCTCAGCAGAACGCCAGTGTAGCTTCTTCTGGGGAGAAAAACACTTAGAGAGAAAATAAAGTTAACAGCTGAAATAACAGGAAATAATGCAATTAGAGAGTGGGTGGTGGTAGAAGAGAGTAGCAGAGTGTGGAAAGTGGTCAGTATGTCCTCCAGCAGTCTAAGCCTATAGCAGCATAACTACAGAGATAACTCAGCATAACCTAGCCTTTTAGATGGAGGCATGTGGGAGGCAGGGCCAGGGAGAAAAGTCTTTAACGACTGTAGTCCCCGCTGTACACTCCGCCTCCCTCTGCTCCCCACTCGTCTAAACCTGGGCTAACATCAGAATTTAACCATAAGCCCTATCAAATAGAAAAGTTTTGAGCCTAGTCTTAAAAGTAGACAAGGTGTCTGCCTCACGTACTAAAGCTGGGAGCTGGTTCCACAGGAGAGGAGCCTGATAGCTAAAAGATCTGCCTCCCATCCTACTTTTAGATATTCTAGGAACCACTAGTAAACCTGCAGTCTGAGAGCCAAGTGCTCTGTTAGGAACATATGGAACACGTTGAAACCTAACTCATTTGGTGGTGATTACTAGTAGTCTAATATGAACGTCATGCGACTTTTTAGGCTGCCCTAGCTCTTTAGATGAGGGTGAGTCGGAAGACTGGGCTCCAACGGTCAACCTCGGTTACCGGAAGTCTAAGCCCAAATCAGAAGCCTCTCTTCAACAGGAGCAGAGGATGAAGCTAAAGGAAGACAAACAAAGACAGTTTGAATGTGCAGAAACTCTGTTGGATCTTCAGCTACCAGACAAGCAGAGAGTTGAGAGCTTCGAGTCCGAACCGACGCTGACAGCTGACGACCCGCAATCCGAGCGCACCGGTGTGATTGAGATGTTTAATGATGGAGGTAAGTTTTTGTTTTTCACTAAAATGTTTATCCTGCAGATGTGGTTAAAGTATCCAAAACAACATACTCAAGTAGTAGTAAAAAGTAACCCCCCCACGCTGCAAAAAAAAAAAAATGAAAAAGATAATGTAAACATGATAAATGACCTGCACTTGTATAGCGCCTTTCAGAGTCAGAGGACTCCAAAGAGCTTTACACTACATTCATTCACACACACATTCACACACTGATGGTGATGAGCTACAATGTAGCCACAGCTGCCCTGGGGTGCACTGACAGAGGCGACATCTTTACATCTTTCTGCAATACTGTAGAAAAGTAGGAACATCCAAAAACAGTTTACACGTCTTGTAAAATTCTCATTAGAATGTGTGTGTGTGTGTCAGTCTGACATTTTTACACAATACGTTTTTTTTTCTCATTTACCACAGCTCTACAAATCATCTGGCTCAAGTGCCTGGCAGAGTTGCAATTTTTTTTATCATATCTCAACTGTTTATACATTTTTTTTAATAGTACAGACATGTTTCCTTGTCTTGATTTCAGTAATAATGCCCTCTGATTGCAGGCTATGCAGATGCCGGATCCCAGACAGAGCTTACAATGAAGGACATTGAGAAGATGGAGGACGTTCTGAGACAGAACACAACAGAGCTGGCAGATCTTCACTCCAAGGCACTGGACACATAGTTTAGTCAGGACTCCTTTGAAAAAAATGAGGACAAGACAAAATTCTACACGGGACTCCCCAACTTTTTTGTTTTATTGCAGATTTTTGAGCTGTGTGAGCCCTACATCACCTATGGCCCCATGTCTGTGCTGTCTAAATTTGGCATAAATTAATTGACATACTTCATGAAAGACTAGAATTTCTAATTGAGTGGCCAGAGCGACATGTACTTCACGCAACAATGCCAGTGGCATTCAGAGAGGCATTTGGAAATAAAGTTGCTGTGATAGTTGATTGTTTTGAAGTTTTTATTGAGAGGCCCTCTAATTTATTAGCCCAAGCACAAACTTGGTCAAATTACAAGCACCATCATACTGTAAAATTTCTGATTGGTGTTGCGCCCCAAGGCTATGTTACATACATATCTTGTGCCTGGGGAGGGAGAGTCGGCGATAAGCAGATTACATTAGAGAGTGGCCTCTTAAAAAACTTGTTACCTGGAGATATTATATTAGCAGACCGTGGTTTCAATATTGGTGATAGTGTGGGATTTTACTGTGCTTCACTACAGATACCTGCCTTCACCAAGGGGAAAAAACAGCTGTCAGCTTATGAGGTTGCAGAAACTAGAAAAATAGCTAGTTTGCGTATACATGTTGAGAGAGTAAATTTTTTAGTAAGAAGGAAATACCAAATTCTGCAAAGCAGGGCTATGCCCATAGAGCACATGGCAACAAAACCAGGTGAGGCACTAGCATTGATTGACGTACGGGAGCAGAGGGAGGTGGAGTGTACAGAGGGGACTACTGTCGTTAAAGACTTTTCTCCCTGGCCCTGCCTCCCACATGCCTCCATCTAAAAGGCTAGGTTATCCTGAGTTATCTCTGTAGTTATGCTGCTATAGGCTTAGACTGCTGGAGGACACACTGACCACTTTCCACACTCTGCTACTCTCTTCTACCACCACTCTCTAATTGCATTATTTCCTGTTATTTCAGCTGTTAACTTTATTTTCTCTCTAAGTGTTTTTCTCTTTTTTTTTTTTCTCTTTTTTACACTATGTTGTGGAAAAAATTGTTCTGTTTGGTTTCCTAATTTCTTTAGCTCAAAGGATCTGATGGTTTTCTGCGGCTCGTCTGGCGTCACTCCTATCAGGCCCGTGTGATGCTGGATCAGGCCTTCTTCTTTCCTCCAAGCTGGTTCAGAATTTGACTTCTCATTCTTTTTCCACTCTCCTGGTTCGTTAAAATCTTCTGACCGAACAAAGAACGAGCCATAAAGACCGCCTCGTTGCAATCAATGTAAACTCTTTATTTCACTCAATCATCCTTTATTGTAACCCGATGTACAGTCGGGGAGATTCCGACCATCACCCATCGTATAATGGCGAATCTGCAGTTTCACAGCATACACACAGATTTTATCCTTTCTGCAGTCCCTGGGACCGCCTGGTACATCCCAAGGTCATAATTCTGGTTTCCCTGGTAACAGACATTTCTTATGGTATCTGGCTCCAGGAATGGAGCCATCTGGTCTAAACATTTTCCTGTCTTATCTGTCCCTAGGTCAGAGAATCCTCACCTCCCTTTGCACACAGTTTTATGACACCAAAACAGACCTTCACATGAGCTGAGAACTTTCTTGCTTTCAGCTGGAACTTAAAGCTTGATGTAAACATGCACAGGCCATGGCTATATTTAGGATGAATAAAAGTACATGAATCATATGTGTATCAATAAACCTGGAAAGAAAAGTGATTAACATATTTGATTAACTGGATTCTAAATTCTAAAATTAAAGGCACAGTAGGCAAAAAATATAATTCCACTTCAATCCCACTCTTGGACTCTGAAAAACCAGAGTCCAACCAACTTATCTGATGGATCTTTCCCTCAACTTAAGGTCTGTCCCTTCATTTGACCCAGAGGAACCGAGATATATTGACCCTTTCTACTAAGAACCTGAAAAAACGTTTCTCTACCAGACCTTGGGCAAAGGAAATGCAAAACAATTTTGTCTATTGCCGTATTCCCCAGAGTTAGATAAGTGAATGAAAAAGGATTGTTTTAACCATCTCAGTAATTCTCCTCATCTGCCATCAGTCAGTCTGCTTTAGCTTATCATGATAAACAATGTGTGTTAGGGATTTTCTCAATCAACCTAATTACCTGAAGCTGAGGAGATAAGAGAGACAAATCAACCACACATATAATCGTTTGCAAAGGGTGACAACTCAGGACAGAGTACAGTCTGCCCCGAGCAGCTGCCAACAGAGTTTATTTCAAGTATGAGATAAGGCAGTGGGTGTGTTTTACATGGCATGTGTGTGTGTGTGTGTGTGTGTGTGTGTGTGTGTGTGTGTGTGTGTGTGTGTGTGTGTGTGTGTGTGAGATGAGGAGCAAAGGAAATAGAGCAGCAGTACAGGACATACAAATTCTATAACAAAGTGATAGGGAGGTAGTAGCATTTTGTGTGCAAAAGTGATTAAAATTACTCAATAATGATACTGATGCGGATTCTTGCTTTTAGGGCTCTTCACGGTACTGCTCCTGCCTATTTATCAGCATTACTACATAGGCATGTCCCCACCCGCTCTCTCCGCTCTGTTGACCAGGAATTATTGGTGGTCCCTCGTTCCAGGTGCAAATCAAGGGGAGATCGTGCGTTTGCGGTCCTTGCTCCATCCTTATGGAATGATCTACCTCTGACTGTTAGGCTGGCGCCTTCCCTTCAGATTTTTAAGTCCCGTCTGAAGGCCCATTATTATGTCCAGGCATTTTCTCCATTGGGGTCTTGATTTTATTGTTGTTGGTTTTATTCTATCTGTTTTTATGCTGTTTTTATTATGTTTTTACTATGTTTTTATTTTACTTTCATTTTTATTCTATTGTGTCTTTTAATGCAATTGCTTTTTAGTGTGGTGTCCAGCACCTTGGGCTTCTCCTAAAGGTTGTGGAAGGTGCTCTATAAATTAATAAATGAATGAAATAAATGAATACTATTTTATTCTTGTTGAGCTAAATAATCATGTTGACTGCAAATGAAATGTAAGAAGTAACACATTTGCAGGAGCCGGCAGTTAGACAGTAGACTAAATTTCACTTAGGGGTGGAATATCCCTTTAAATCCAACTTAAAACATGCACATGAGCAATATACAAAATATGTTAAGTAAATTTCATGTTAATCATTATTGTGTACTTAAAGGAAAAGTTCGCTTTTTTAGACATTAAGTTGTATGTGTTCCTTCGCCCACCCAGTGCTCTGTAAACTTTGACCCATTTCACACACACACCCCTGCTCAGAGATTCTCAGGAGAGAAGTGATTCATAAACGTAGTTCTGGCTAGTTTCGGGGGCGATGTATCTGCGCCGTTTAGCCTCACAAAAGGATTAGCCTCTGAAAGCATGGCTAATTTACATCTCAGAAACAAAGCAGATAAATTTACAACGTCACCTTACAACGGGACTACTTTTTGTCCTTCGTATCCCTGCGCCGCTCACCACGGAGATTGAGCGGCGTCGCGTCTGGCTGCTAATCCTGGCTGTATGAGTGAAACAACAACTTCAAAAGTTACTTAAAAGTAGTTTTTCTTAAATATATCGAGCCATGGTGCGTACTTGCAGTTTCCCGGGTTGTAACAATAAGGATGTTACAGGATCACCTTTTCGGTTTGACACTTTTCCTGCTAAGGACGTTTCTCTAAGGCATCAGTGGCTTTTAGCAATCGGCTACTCCAAGGATACTTGGCTGGAACGAGTCAAAACCTTTCGTTTGTGCAGTGCACACTTCAAAGAGGATGATTACATCAGGAAAAAGTTCGGGAAAAGTGAAAGACTGTTTTTGAAGAGTTCGGCCGTACCAGAAATCTGGGTAAGTTTTGTTTTTAAAAAATTATTTATTCCGCTATGTCTGCCGTATTCATGCAATCATCTTCGCATTTTAGCGCATTATTTATGCAATCATCTTTACACCGATGGTTGATCATAGACTGCAGTAGCTTTGTCAACAATCTGTGTTGATGTGTGTGTTTTGTGTAGCAAATGCAGTTCTTCATCCGTGTACTCTGGCTCATAAAGATATCCTAGTAGTAAAATAAGTTTCTTCTTCATCTGATATAGTGTTAAAATGAAATTCGTCATCAGATGAGACGGAGTCTGACATGTTTTCGGCATTCGGCAGTGAAACAGCTGACATACGAAGCGCTGTTTAATATCCGCGGGGAGCGGCGCAGGGATACGAATGACAAAAACTAGTCCCGTTGTAATGTGACGTTGTAAATTTTTTCTCTTTGTTTGTGAGATGTAAATTAGCCATGCTTTCAGAGGCTAATCCTTTTGTGAGGCTAAACGGCGCAGATAAAGCGCCCCCGAAACTAGCCAGAACTACNGCTGTATGAGTGAAACAACAACTTCTAAAGTCACTTAAAAGTAGTTTTTCTTAAATATATCGAGCCATGGTGCGTACCTGCAGGTTCCCGGGTTGTAACAATAAGGATGTTACAGGATCACCTTTTCGGTTTGACACTTTTCCTGCTAAGGACGTTTCTCTAAGGCATCAGTGGCTTTTAGCAATCGGCTACTCCAAGGATACTTGGCTGGAACGAGTCAAAACCTTTCGTTTGTGCAGTGCACACTTCAAAGAGGATGATTACATCAGGAAAAAGTTCGGGAAAAGTGAAAGACTGTTTTTGAAGAGTTCGGCCGTACCAGAAATCTGGGTAAGTTTTGTTTTTAAAAAATTATTTATTCCGCTATGTCTGCCGTATTCATGCAATCATCTTCGCATTTTAGCGCATTATTTATGCAATCATCTTTACACCGATGGTTGATCATAGACTGCAGTAGCTTTGTCAACAATCTGTGTTGATGTGTGTTTTGTCTAGCAAATGCACGTAAAGTAGCACAGGTGATCATCACATACTGTTATACCTGTTGAAGTTTTGCAAAACTGAAAAATGAATCGTATTACAGTTGTGCAAAGTTAGAGTAATAGTGGCTTTCAACTTCAATTGGGTGTGGGCTGGAACATCACATCATAACTCTCCCGGGTCATGACAGAGAACTGTTTTTCTAATAGACAAAGATCATCAGCTAGCTACTAAAATTTGGCTTGTCATTTGTTGTGGGAAAAAATGGTGTTTCTCTGTCTCTGTTTCTGATGTATTTTGGTCAAAGAATATGATGTTCCAGCAGCTCGTCTGACGTCACTCTTCGCAGGCCCGTGTGATGGGGGTTCTGGCCTTCTTCTCTCCTCCGAGCTGTTTCCGCATTTGACTTCTCGCTGTTTTTCCACACTCCCAGTTCGTTAAAATCTTCTGACCGAACAAAGAACGAGCCATAAAATACTGCCTCGTTGCAATCAACGTAAACTCTTTATTTCACTCAATCATCTTTTATTGTAACCCGATGTACATTCGGGGAGATTCTGTCCATCTCCCCTCGTATAATGGCGAATCTGAAGTTTCACAGTAAAGACACTTGATTATATTCTTTCTCCTGGACCCGCCTATTGGAGCCCAAGGCCATAAATCTGATTTTCCCTGGAGACTGAGATTCTCCTGGTGCCAGGCTCGGAACTGGTCTTTGTCTGTATCTTCTCCTGCTGCTGTTATCTGTCCCTAGGTCAGAGTGTTCTCACCTCCCCCTTTGCACAGTTTTACGACACCAGAACTAGACCTTCACATGAGATTAAAACCTTCTTACTTCAGCTGGAATTCACAGCTTGATGTAAACATGCACAAATCATGGTTAAATGCAGATCAATAAAGAGTACATGAATCATATGTGTATCAATAAACCTGGAAAGAAAAGTGATTAATATATATTTGATTCCCTGGATTCTAAGTTCTAAAATTAAAGGCACAACAGGTAAAAAATATTATTTCCCGACACATTGTAGAGGGAAACATTTATGTAACCGTGCATGATACCATAAAAAGTTTCAGTCTTGATTCTAATCAAACATATGATCTGATGTTCAAAAAGGTATGCAGTGGTACACCTTCTGCTACTAGCGGAACCGAACCCACAGAGGCCTGCAGTGACACCCCAGCATATGCAGAACTTGAAGGACTCCCACAATCAACACCTCAAAAGTCTTCAGCTAAAGTACAGCACATGGAGCTGATTCTGAAAAGTCCTGCTGACACCTTCAGAGGAACAGGGCCATCAACCTCTGGGACCTATAGAGCTCTACCCCCCATCCATGAACATTCCGAGGTAAGCATACATTACCATCTCTATTATACGTTCTGCCATACCAGTAAAATTGTATAAAGGAAACCAAAAATGTAAGAAATGCATTACAAGAAAATACAGTTATTATCTAACAACATACTTCTCAGTAACGTTTGAGACATTTCTTATCATTTTATTTTGAAGGCTATTGACAACAGCTATATGGATAAATCTGAAACTTTTGAAAAAAGTTTCTGTTCCATGGAAGCTGATGATGACGAAGACGACAGCACCTTTCTTCCACTGAGTGCCTCCTCACCTTCTTCCTCTGATGCAAGTCAAGCAACAATGGAAGAGCAACCTGGCTGGACAGAAAGGAAATGGATAGTGAATGAGTCTGCGCTTATGGAACTTTTTCAAACTTGTCACACTTGCGGTGTAGCAATAGAAGACAAGACAGTATTGAGGAATGGATCCATGATAAAGGTGGAATGGATGTGCCTAAATCAACATCAAGGAGTGTGGCGATCTTGTCCAGATGTCCGTGGAATGCCAGAGAACAACTTGGTTTCTTCAGCAGCAATTCTTTTTACAGGAACTACAGAAACTGAAATTACAGAGTGGGCTCATCTTCTCAACTTGCAATTACCAAAGAAAACAACATATTTTTCCCTTCAATCAACCTATATGATACCAGTGGTTCATCAGACCTTCTCTGACATGCAGGACAACATACTGTCAGAACTCAGGGAAATTGCATGTGCAGGTGGACAGACGGACATTGGTGGTGATGCAAGGTACATATTTTTTTATTGTCATTTTGAGAATGTGCTCTTTTTTGTTGATGTGAATGCAATGATAACACTTTTATCTTACAGAAACAATAACAACATTATAATATTGCCAGAAACACTTACACACAAAGAACATGTAATGATTTAGAAGAGAAATTTTACTGTATTCTCTGCTAGTGGTATTTATTTGTCAATAATCTTTCAAAAAATTAAATGTCAAACTTTTTTTGCGTAATTCAAATGATATTTAAAAATTATGAATTACATTTAAAAGTAATGCACAACTAACATTTTTATTATCAGATTATGGTAACTGTTTCCGAAAAATTACAGACCAAAGTTAATTGTAAAGGTTTCTGCCCAAATGTTATCAGTGCATCCATTGTTACGATCTAAATTAATCATATTTATATGGATCTTTATGGTCATTTCCTAATATGTTTCAATCTAAAGATCAGATTCTCCAGGCTACAGTGCAAAGTACACCACCTACAGCTTTATAGACGACACAACAAAGAAAATCATAATGTCTGACCTAATCCAGGTAAATTCTAAATAATAAATGTATTTGGACACACTATAGACTATCCTTCACTTTGTTCAAATTTTTAAAAGTTGTGGTTTTTTTTGGTGTCTTTTGACATCTTTGTGTCAAAACATCAATAAGGTGTCTGAAGCTTCCAGTTCACCCGCAATGGAGGCTGTTGGTTTCAAGAGGGGACTGTGTCGTCTGCTGTCTTCCGGAGTCGGGGTTGATGTTGTTACAACTGACCGACATCCAACAATAAGGAAAATCATGAGGGAGTCCTACCCGAACCTTAGACATCAATTTGACCCATGGCATGTTGCAAAAGGTAACAGTAGTAGAACTAACATATATATATATATAATCTTTCTAATTAGAACAACTTAGGAAAATGACGTAGCAGACTTATAGACATTGAACTATATGCAGCAGCTATAGACTACATTTTCATTTTCACGTGTCCAGAATACTAATCACGACCTATGTTATTATCTGCCACACCTCCCCTGAAACCCTTCTTTTATTTATAAAACTTTTACCTGTGAAGAAAAAGGCAACTGCTGCTGCGCGGAAAAAGGACAACATGGAGTTGCAGTCATGGATAAAGTCTCTAACAAATCACTTCTGGTGGTCGTGCAGCTCTTGTGGTGGAGATGAGAAGGTACATTTAATTTTTTTTTCTAAAACCTGTTTTCAAAAGGACAATAAATTACATTTTTATAAACTAAGGAAAGGCACTTATTACTTAAAAGTATTACTGAAATTTAGAGTTTTTTTCAACTCTAAAATTTCTTTTCATAATTCCATATCACATCTGCCGCTACATATGCATAAACGTGCAGCACAATGTCACTGTACAGTTAATACTCCAAATAACATTTTAATTGTTATCTTTTTCTGTACGTTAATTTCACAAACGTAGTCTAAAACATAAATCACATTACATGAAGGAAAAATGTTGTTGTGTAATTTCATAAAAAGTGTATAAATGTTTGCAAAACTTAGGAACTGATGCGCCGGTGGACTTCTATCCTGCATCATGTCTGTGGGATACACCGCTGGGAAGACGATGGACAGGAGTACCAATGCTACCACAAAGACCTCAGTGACGAGCAGCAGAAGAGAAAGAAGTGGCTGGCAAAGGACAGCAGCGCCTACAACGCTCTCAAGGCAGTTGTGCTGGATAAATATCTTTTGAAAGACCTCAAACACCTGACGTTGTTTAAACACACAGGTAATTTTAGTTTCCTAATTTGAGTCTTTATTTTTTAGTTTCATGCTGTTATACTTGTGAAGCTCTTTGTAAAACCAATGTAGTTGAAAATTTTAAAGTAAAAAAAATGGCCTAGCAATGTAATATTGTCTGTAATTTGTTTTAGGAGATCTAGAGGTTTTCCTCAGCTCTCTGAAATACGCTGAAATACGCAGAGAAGAGGCGGCACTATTCGTACATCACCATGCAGGCTAGAATCCAACTGAGTATTCTGGACCACAACCACAATGTTGGCCGTCGTCTTGGCAGTACTGACTCAGGTGAGCATTGCTGTTTCAGCACAGAAGGGCCGTAAAATTTCTATAGAAATTGATAACACTACTGTTGGATTCAGAACATTCACACTTCAATTAGGGTGACTTTCCACGTGGCCAAGAGTAGTCATCCTCACCTCCCCCTAACCTGAATTTTACATGTTGTGACTCCAAAGGCACAATTGGGGTTAGTTCTAAATGGACCCCCTATTGTTGCCAACAATTTACACATCAACACCTTCAATTGTTTGTAGACTTCTCTGCTCATTCATAGGGCCATGTCAGTTCTATTTGTATTCATATGATGCATGCTCCTACTGCTGTTGAATACAACTTAGCAAGAATGTTACTGTGACATGACTAAAGTTAACCTGTAGGTAAAAAAATGCCATTTATTAGGGCATTATATAAATATATACCACCCTGTAAAGAAATTATTTCACATGTAATGTTAGTTTTGTATTACCACATGAGGTGTCGAAATAGGAAGACAAAACCAATTTTGTTTTTCCATTTCAAGTCATTGAATAATTTTTCTGTGAAAAGTCATACATTTCTGTCACACCTCAGCACTAGCTTTGACGTAATGTTGACAAAGAACTGTAACCATTACATGTGTTTCAGTGTCCACCAATTGAATTACAGCTTTAGATATTACAAAATGTCATTCTAGCATTTTCAGACATTGAAATAACTAGCCAATATATGAGTAATATGACTTGTGAATGTATGTACATTCTTCTTTTACTCAGAGGTTCATTAGAATGACATAATGTTAAGTGGTATTTAATTAAAAAACAAATTGAAATTTGTCATTGACTTGTTTATTTTTGTTTTCATTTTTGTACTTCACAGGAAAAGTAAAATACAATGTCATCCATTCAAGACAATCCAATCAGTGGGTTGTAAGGAAAGTGTATGACCAAACGACACAAGAATTCAGAAAAGACTTGGTTCAGAAGGTAATCTTACGTCGGCTTGACGACAACATCACGCTTGGAGACAAAGAGTTTCACATACGTCCTGCCGTCAACCTTCCGGCCAACATTGCCCCAACAAAGCCTGATAAAGAAGAGCTTGTGGAAAAACATGCGTCACGATTCAAAAAATAGATTGTTTGTCATGACAATGCCAGTCTTGAACGAGGGAACTTTGGAGAATGTTGTTTTGTTGTCTTTTTTCTGTTTGTACATGTACATAAGGATTTTTTTGATAATATTTTTGTTTTTAATTAAACTTGCACAGTTAAAAAAATCTAAAAAAAAACTTGTGCTTCCTCTGATTCCTTGAAGCCAGCATATTGTCCGTCTGCTGATGGATATTTTCTTCTTATGAGGAGTACCACGCAGGATGGAAGAACTCTTCTGTGTCCTTTTCCAAAGCCCTTTTCAGATTGACATTCTGGAATATGTGTGGACATTTCAGTCCGGTCTTTAACCAGAACTGTGTTTTCAGACACACCACGTTTGCACCGGAACTTGTCCTTTCGGCTGCCTTCACACAGCAGGGAAAAGTTCCAGATGTCTGCGGGGGAGGGGATGGGGGGTACCCAGATATTGCATAATGCAGCGGGCGTACATGCGTCATTACCCCAAACAAAGCTAGTATGTGATAGAATTCCTCTCACTGATCGGATTTACGTTAAGCACAATTCTGCGCACACGAAGACGCATAAGAGACCTGGTCACCTGGATGATGAAGCTCAATGGTTAATAAAGGAATCATGGAAGCGCTGTGATGCGCTCCGTCGCGCTTCCAGGAGACGGTACCGTAGGAGGCGAGCTGCCATGGTTCGCCACATGCTACAGGAGCGAGCTACCCGGCGTATATGGCAGTGGTTCTCAAATACTTTCGGTGAAGCCCCCCCTAGGATACATAGATTTTTTCGCGCCCCCCTCCCAATGTGCGGGGGGGGGTTTGCACAATGTTCATTGTGTACAGTATGATTGATTTTATGGCTTTCTGGAATGTTAATTTCTGCTAGGAACAACAGAATTATAGATATCGGAATACACGTCAGCCAGTCTGCTTAAATGTTAAATCGGCTTGCCATACTAAGGCGCTGATAGTCCGTCGGCGAATGTCGGGCGGTAGGGGAAAGTGCGGGGGAATGACCTTGTTGCCCACAAAAGAATCCATCGTGGAGGTAACATCATGGAAAGATTTCCATTAAGCATCTGCATTATTCTCCGCATCTGGCAGTGCGCACAAAGCGGCGCACAATAGGAGCTCAGAGCGCGTCTGACAGATCTGTGCACAAGAGCGCAATGTCGAGAGCTTCTAGATCTGGAAAGTGGAAACCCTTCTTTCAGAGAGTCTGGTAGACTTCTGGTTATTTCATTTGGTGAAGTGTTTCCTGACTTTAAAACTCTGGCTGAAGTAGAATTTGTTACTCCAGTAGCTGCTTGGATCTTTGGATCCAGCGTGTCAGCGGAGCTCTGAATCATCACATTTTAACAGCCATGAGCCATGAAGCGCTTTGAGTTGCCTTCGGTAGGAAATGCGCTGTATAAATAAAACTGCCGTGCCTTGCCATGAGTCTGTCTGAGGCAAAAGTCCAGAACCTCGTTAGCCTCTTCAGCAGCTCCATAGAGACATCTGATTACGCACAAGCAGGTGACCATCAGGTTTACGCCGGAGCAGAAGGAATGTGCGTTCGGGCGCAGCAGGTGAAATGTGATAATTTAAGTGAAATTGTTTAATTGCATTGTTTCTATGTTACTGGGGCACTCTGGTCAGCTTGTTTGGACTAAATATTAATTAAAATGAATGGATATTTAACGGTTTTATTGAATGTTTATTATTATTTTTTTTTAAATGAAAGTGAAGGGAAAATGGATCATATGGCCGCGAGCAAATGCGCCCTCCTTAGCGTGTCCAAATGCAGCTGCGATTCTTTCAATTTCTCATATATGAAATAAAAGTTGTGTTAAAAAAACATTTTATTTAAATAAAATACCACTATGGTGGGCACCGCAGGGAAACAAGATGAGGCTTCTTTTTAACATAACCGTGTTTAATTCAGGCCGTTCATACGTCACTCTACCAAACAACAAATATAAAGCGAAACACAAAGTTAGAAAAATCTAAATGTCTTGTCCATCTAACACATGCACTGCCTTTCCATTAAATAAAATTCATGTTTGGACTTTTTCTGTGTTCACAAATCAGTCTGATCCTCATTTATTGGACTGACAGTGGAGGTTGGAATACCCTTGTATTCTCCGTGGGGAGGCTCCGAGCGGGGTGGGGGTGGGTGGAGGGGGGGTTGGGTGCGTCCGCTGCGCCCCCCTAGCTTTTGTCCCGCGCCCCCCTAGGGGGGTGCGCCCCACTAATTGAGAACCACTGGTATATGGAAACATTCACGACCAAGTGGCGAAGTTTTCTGGTCAGACGTGTTGAAAAACTTTGCCTTCCCGGTCACGTGATATATGTAATCTAGGTGCGCACCAGCGTCCCCCGCTCCCTTCCTCCTCCTCCTCCTCCTCCCTGTCCGGAACTCGACCTCACCAGTCTGAAGCAGCCACCCTGTCCGTGACGAGTCCGGTCCTGTTACTAGGGGCTTCGTCCGGTCTAATTCAGGAAAAGGTTTACCGGATATTTGTATTCAGACACAAACGTCTTACGGACAGAGTCCCGAACATTTCCGTTTTTCATGGCCTGTCTGAAGGGGGCTCAAGTTTCTCTCCTTTTAGGGCCCATTCCATCACCATGCGATAGGCTACTAGCCTGTACTGTCTGGAAGAGTATACAACAAAGTACAATTAATGATGTCTTTTTTGTATGAAATGCAAATCATTTTTTTCTTCTTTCAGTTATAGACTATAACATGTAGAATTTTTAGGTAATAAAATAAGAGCTGAAGGGCATCAAGTAAAAGGGTTGGCCAAATTAACCATACATATTGAATAAGAGACATACTGCAGGTAAAAATGGAATGCATAACCTAATGAAATCACAGTAATAATTCACACTAAATCATAAACAAATAAAATAAATTAATAAAATAATCTAATTCCAAGATAAATACGCTAATGAAAGCATTTTTTAGATAAAAAAAAATTATGCCTTGTGGTGTTTCTGCAGTAAAAAAAAAAAAGACCAACTATTTTCTATAAGAATGCTCAACACTGAAGTTGTCTAATTCTGTTTATAGAAGAAAGATAAATAACATGATAGTTCACACTTACTCAGCAGACATTTGACCATCCAATCCAGCTGGCTTGGGTCATTTTTTCCAGTTGATTTTTGGAACGTGGAAGAATGTCTCCAGTACACCAGCATTCAACATCGCACGGAAAACGTCTTTGGATGCTATGCAGACAGATGCTGCGCTGACCTCCTCATCATCCAAAAAGTTTTGCATCTGTGATATAAGTTCCCATTCTTTGCAGCAATAGCTTTCCAACTCTGTTGGCATAACTTCACAATTTGAACAAGTGCACCACATATTATTGTTTACCCGGTCTACAGCTGTGGGCACATCTTGGGCTTCCATCAATTCTCGTTCTCTTTGCTCCCTATCTGCGCGTTGTGTTTCAATCTGCTGAAGTTCTTCATCCGTGTACTCTGGCTCATAAAGATATCCTTTTGACGTGGTAGTACTAAAATAAGTTTCTTCTTAATCTGATTCATCTGATATAGTGTTAAAATGAGATTTGTCATCAGATGAGATGGAGTCTGACATGTTTTCGGCATTTGGCAGTGAAACCGCTGACCCACGCGAGGCACCGCTCAATCTCCGTGGTGCAGGGATACGAATGACATAAAGTAGTCCCGTTGTAAGGTGACGTTGTAAATTTATCTGCTTTGTTTCTGAGATGTAAATTAGCCATGCTTTCAGAGGCAAATCCTTTTGTGAGGCTAAACGGCGCAGATACATCGCCCCGAAACTAGCCAGAACTACGTTTCTGAATCACTTCTCCCCTGAGAATCTCTGAGCAGGAGTGTGTGTGTGAAAAAGGTCAAAGTTTACAGAGCACTCGGTGGGCGAAGGAACACATAAAACGTAATGTCTAAAAAAGCGAACTTTTCCTTTAAAGGGACTTTATGGACTTTGAAATTTTCATGCTCGCTATCGCCCCCTCAGGCCAAACGTGTAACTGCAGCTTCAATAGTAAGCTCGTGCACGAGGCATGCATGCTGTACACCTGAATGAAAACAACAGCTGAGTCAGTCCTGCTGCTGATGGCTCTTCTAAATTGTCTTTCAAATCTGCCTCCACACAATCAGCAATGTCCAATACAGAATATAATATAATAATATAATATAATATAATATAATATAATATAATAGAATAGAATAGAATAGAATAGAATAGAAAAGAATAGTCTTTATTGATTTTGTACAGGGTACAGTGTAATTGAAGTGCCACTCCCTTTGGTGCAAAATGTAAAAGAATACAAAAAATAATGCAGAAATAATATAAATATAAAATCAACAATAATATGTGCAAATATACACACAGAGTAGCAGCATTAGTTGGGTTCTGTGCAGGCCACTATTGCAAGCAGAATTTTAGCATATTGAGTGAAACTCAAATAGCACATATAATTGTTAGCCTATATAATAATTATAATTGTTATAATTGTCAGCTTCATCCAGGCCAATGCAAGGAAGTTGGTCAACCTCATCCTGTGATGCACACCTATTGCACAAGACAAATAAATGTTATATAATCAGTGAATAGAAAGTGAGAGTGGGATGTTACTACGGTATTAAAAAAAACAATAATAAAACATACCTTATTGATATTGGAGGTACATAATCTGAATCATACGGGTCTAAAGCTCCTTCCTTCTCTTTCCAGCTCTAATCTGGAAGTAAAAACAGCAGCAGAACATGATTATATATTCTGACATATAGCCATTGTATTTCTATGAGAATAATTTGTTTCTTACACACTGTTTCCAAACTATTGGCTTGTTCCTCATCTAAAGAGTTCTTTCAGCTCCATCGATTTGATGCTACAAAAACAAACAGAATACATCAATTACAAAAACATAGGTTATGAATCAAATGATAAAAGCTCTGCATGTTTCTGCATTTACCAAGACTTCTCATAAATGATAACCAGGACTGCTGCATAATTTATTCTCCACATCCAGACACAATTATCCTATCTTCTGTCTCATCAACAGAAGCTGGGATGTTTATGCCCACAAAGTTTTTCGTTTTTGCTCCAACAACACACTCCTCTGGTTATGAATTTTACTTTCTTGTGCTCCTGGTCTATTGTGTCTCTCCACCTGCATGGATCCACCTGTCTGTCGGCACATCTGACGCTGGTCAGATGCTGCGTGTTGTCAGTCATTGAGGGAACGTGCACGGTGTCGGATAACTCGTCTTTTTTCTCTCTCTCCTCTTGCCTGGGCTGACGGAGCTGTACGCGCGGCGCACATCATCTCCAAAGGCGCATTTGGAGATGATGTGCACCGCGCGTACAGCTCCGTCAGGCGCATTTGGAGAGGATTTGGAGAGGATGCATCCTAATTTGTGTCCCCTCTTGTAGCGTGTGTTCGGTTCTGCCTATCGGGAGGGGCGGATCAGCGGCGCTGGGGGGGAATGTGTTTACTTGGAGATGGACATATATTTATGCAGAAATCTCGGAGATTTCCACTAATAAATGAGCGGTAATGGTACCGGTACTCATCCTACCCTGGAAAAAAGTCCCAGTGCGCTGAGAAGTAAAAATAAGAATAAGACTAATATTTATTTCCTGACCAGCACTGACTCTGATGGAGACACGCTAAACAAGCAGCCTAAAATGTTCCTACTATGACATACGTAAGCCCCCGGTTTGCTTTGAAAGCACCCACAACCCTTACCCCACACGTATTTAGTAATAATTTCTTACCTGTCCATCAACAATGATGCCGACTGCGGGTCTTTTGTCTCGGCATTTTCCACTTCTCAAAAGCCGGCCGGACCGATGTTTATCCTCATGCTTTGTCTTCAGCAACCAGACTTGAGTTTTGCCCTTTTTGTGGCGCTGGAATACACTCTTGGGTTCTTTGTCTTGTTTGGGGTCTGGGCTGGAGTTTCGCTGGTGCTTGAAGCAGCTCTCTTCTTGTTCTTGGCTGAATCAGAGCTACCAAAACCACCTCTCGCTCTACCGCTAAGCCACAGCTAGCAAACAAACGCTGCTGGCGCGTGAGCGCGCATGACGTCATCACGCATTACGCTGCCTCTGGAGGACACCGGGGAAGCCTGCTTGCTCGACCCGAGCAAGATCTTTTCTGTGAGTTTACAGGCCTACAGAGGCAATCACAGTAAAAATGCCAGGGCTCATTCTACAGGACCAGGGTATTGCAGGAGAATGTATGAGGAAGACATTTAAAATTTCTATACTTGTATTAGCTGTTAAACTTCCACATTGTCCCTTTAAGGCTGATTGTTGGTCACTGATTTCAAAAAATGTCTTTAATAGTTTTCTTGTCCATTGTGTGATCAAGAATTTACTCAGGAGTCTATACAATTGCATGCTAGCTTTTAAAGTTAAAGTCCCAAGTCATCATCGCACACTGGTGAAGAAATTACATCTCTGCTTTTGACCCATCCCCATGGTGGGGAGCGGTGAGCTGCAGCTGTGGCCGCGCTCGGGAACTATTTGGTGGTTTAACCCCCCAATCCATCACCTTAGTGCTGAGTGTCAAGCGAGGAGGCATTGGGTCCCATTTTTTCAAAGTCTTTGGTATGACCTGACCGGGAATTGAACCCCGATCTCCCAGTCCCGGGGCGGACACTCTACCACTAGGCCACAAAGAAGGAAATGGACAGGTACATGTTTTTACCCATGCACATTGTTCACAATATGTTATGAGAATTTAATCATCTTTTATGTTTCCACATCTTAACAGCATCATACTGGATGTGGATGACTCTTGCGAGCAGTTAAGCTGGTATGAAGTTTTACAAACATTTGTGTTAATGTGTAAGTTTTAAAAAAAATAAATAAACACAATGTTGTTGTTATCAATAGCTTATCAGACATCCTGAAGTTCCTACAAGACAGAGTTGACAACACTAAAACCTTTAACATTAATGTGACAAGGGACGACCTCTACCAGAGAAACAGTGGGCCAGACAGAAACAGGCTTCCCCCAAAAACAAGCTAAGTGTTTCCTTTATTGGAGAACAAGGCATTGATGAAGGAGCACTACGCAGAGAGTTCCTAACCAGTATGTATTCCTTTGCTAATGTCAACATGCCAACTTTGAATATATTTGCAAACTGTCATTTTTTTTCTATAGAAATGATGCGAGGCCTTGAGTTGAATTTATTTGAAGGAGATTCATATAAAGGAAAAAACCCCAAATATAGTATCTCTTACTACCAGGAAAACAGATACAGGTATGTACTACAGTATGATGCTGCTCTGCAGTTTAAGAGCAATACAGTGTAACTTGGCTTTTTTTCTGTTCTTCAGATTCTGTGGGGAGATCATTGCCACCAGTTTGGTTCAAGGAGAACCAGCACCGAATTTCTTTTCTACTTGGTCCTACCATTTCATGTGTCATGGACAAATAACAAATGAAGATGTGCCAGAGGTGACTGATATGGAAATCCAGAACCTGATTCAGGAGGTAAAGTAACCAGAATAATTTATTTTCTCTAAATTGTACTAACAAGCATTTGTCATTTAAGGTGGAACGTGCTGAAGAAGACGCACTGACAGACCTTTCTGATGCCATTGTAGCATGTGGCTACACTGGTCCAATTCACAGCGATCGCAAAAAGGCCATCATTGAGTATGTTAATGTAGCATTAAACAAGTCATGCAACTTTTTAAATGAGTTATTACAAATTCTTTATTCTTGTTACTAGTGCCATCAGATTGCATTCAGTGATGAGACTCATACCGATGCTAAGTCAGCTTAGAGAAGGACTAGCCATCTATGGTTTGGATGAGCTGCTGCCACAACACCAGCAGGCGCTTCAGCCCCTCTTTCTTCCTGGGAACCTTAAACAGGTAAGTATAACTTATTTAGGCCTCTGTTTAAAATATGTCCATTCCAAAAAACATATAGGAAATGCAGAGAAGTTGTTTTTTGTTCCATCAACAGTTTTAATCGATTCTTATTAAAATACTAAGAATCAAATCAATTCACAAGAAGAATTAAGTGAATTGATACACAAGAATCAATTCACAAATCAAAGTACAAGAATCTGTTTAATTGTTTAACATTGATTGCCTCAATTTATTTTTTACAGCTATAATAGAAAGTCCAGACAGCAATTTTAAAGCTTAGATCTGAAATGGTTAAAGGAAAAGTTCGCTTTTTTAGACATTAAGTTTTATGTGTTCCTTTGCCCACCCAGTGCTCTGTAAACTTTGACCCATTTCACACACCCCCCCCTGCTCAGAGATTTTCAGGGGAGAAGTGATTCATAAACGTAGTTCTGGCTAGTTTCGGGGGCGCTTTATCTGCGCCGTTTAGCCTCACAAAAGGATTAGCCTCTGAAAGCATGGCTAATTTGCATCTCACAAACAAAGAGAAAAAAATTACAACGTCACATTACAACGGGACTAGTTTTTGTCATTCGTATCCCTGCGCCGCTCACCGCAGCTATAGAACGGGCTCGTGTCTGGCTGCTAATCCTGGCTGTATGCACAAGGAGGGGCCACGAAACAGCTGCCAACTCCTGTGCATCCTCGCGAATGGATGCCATAATCGCCGATTCCTCACCATCCCACACACTCTGAGACCCTATAGCGAGACCCTATAGCGAGGCCCTCCGCGACGCCAGAGGGCGAAGGATGCCTGGAGGCGGCATCAGCGGCACAGTTGCTACGGCCAGGCAAGTGCACAATGTCAAACCGCCAGGGCAGAGTACGCTGTTTGAGTCTGAATAGGCGGGAGTTAGTTATCTCATCCAACGTACGATCGCCAAAGATCTTCACCAGGGGTTTATGGTCAGTGACCACGACCAGGTTATCGCACCCCTGCGTGAAGTATCTGGTCTGTTCAAGACCCCATGCCACGGCCAGGGCCTCCCCCTCAACAGCGGCATATCGCTGCTCCGCAGAGGAGAGGAAGCGCGAACCGGCAAGAGTAATCCTCCACCCACCGGGGCAGCAGTCCGGGACACCAGAGCTGCAGCAGCAATGCTGCTGAAGGAGGAAGTACCCGATGCCGCGCCTAGACCAATCCGGGCGGAGGCAAGTACGCCTTTCCATATCAAAAATCTCCACCCCTGCACGGATAGCATCCACAATGGCTAGTTTGGACTCCTGGAAGGCAGTCTCCAGCTCAGCCGACCACGAGAACTTGCAGCGCGGGCTCAGGAAGGGCTTGAACGGCGCCATGATATCGCGCAGCTGAGCGTAGTTGGCCACCTGGTTCACCAAACCAAACCAGCTCCTTATGTCAGTAGTCGAGGTCGGGGCAGGGAAGTCCCGAATGGCAGCCAAGTACTTGCAAAATCAACGTCTTTCTCAGCAAATTGAAACTTGGACGGGTTAAGCACAATGCCAGAACGACCGACGCAGGTCAGGAAGTCGATCGTTCTCCACCAGTGCAGCCCAAGATCAGTGTCATAGTGGATGGTGTCATCGACACACCGTTCTTTCCGCTCAAAATCAGAGAGGATCGCATCAAAACGGCGGTTGTAACCATCCCCGGATGACAGAAAGCCATGCGGAGCCCTTGTATAACGCCAGCGGCCGAAGGGCGTGATAAAGGTGGTAAAGTAGGGGTGGGTGCATTTCATCGATGTGGCGATGCATCGCAAAGCTTCACGTGAGGATTCAGAATCGATTAATGAACGTCGATGCTTAAAAAAATAAATAACGTGAAGCTTGGTTGCAAAGCCGGTACTAAAAAAAAAAACACGTAACCGGAGCCTTAACAAATGTAAGTTATTTGTTTTTGTGTAAGAAAGATGCTTTTTACTGTCGCACAATGTGGTAATCTAGGTGCTGTGGAGGAAAATAGAGGAACCAGCAGAAACGGTCCAAAGTTTGGGATCAAACGCGCAGCTACGAGCAGATTGGCTAATGCTAACTAAGCTAGCGGATAGCAGACTCACGCCGTGGGTTCCAAAAGAACACGATGATCTTGGAACTAAGAATGACTAAACTCTACAAGCAGAAGAAAAGTCCCACCATCCTGTTTATTCGTAGCTGTCTGCAGCGCTATGGAGCAGAGCCACAGCAGCTACCGGGACTCACGTTGTTGTTGTTGCTACGAGATTGCGCAACACACCGCTCCAGGCCTATGGCAAGCCGTTATAGTATGTAATTCACAAGCACTTCTATCTGTGTGAACGTAATTTAAACTGGATTATTGCCAACCCGTACATTATAGACATGCCACCATTACATTGTTACCAGTAGAAATGAAATGTTATTCAATATCTCAAAAGCTGTGAGACAGTTGAGGTGATAGCATGTTGTTTTGCATGTTATTGAACTGTTTTCTAATAATGTTCTGTTGTTAAATAAAGTAAAGGAAGGAGAGAAAAAATGTTTCCCTAGCAGGTTTTAAATGTTTAAAGCTTTCCCTGATCGAAGTTAAGTTGTGTAAATATTTGCACTTTGACAAAGTCATACAGTCATAAAATAAGATTTTGTCTTTGAAAAAATAGTTAAATGTAAAAAAAAAATGTATTTACTTACTGAGAGTAGTTTTAGAATGAAAAAAAAAGCATTAAAAATGTCAATAATCGAAGAATCGTGGCACCAATAATCGAATCGAACCAACAACCATTATAATCGAAGAATCGAATAATCGAAGCTCCCATAATCGAAATCGAATCGAATCGTGAAGTACCCTTTTTGGAACACCCCTATGGTAAAGTGGCGGTCCGACTCACGCAGGGGCACACTATGGTAGCCGTTCCAAGCGTCTGTGACGGTTTTCCAGGTACCCTTAGGAATACGACGTGCGAGGTGGAACGGAGACTCAGCAGCAAATGTTTCACGCCGGCAAAACTTATTAAGAGGCGAGAGATCGACGGTCCTACGAGGGGTCCCGTCGTGCTTCCGGGTGACCACCATCCGGTGGCACCAGGTCACCGGTTCCCCATAAGGCACACGCTCAATGACACCCAGCGACTCGTCCCGAAGTAGGTCATCATGCACTTTCCGTTGCCAATGCAACGGCAGGGTCGCCGCCGTGTGGCACGTCCTTGGCGTTGCCTCTGGGTCCACATGTATCTCGATAGGCGGGCCCTCCATGCACGGCAGTGGTCGATGGGGGCATGTGTTAAATGTCGAAGACGCATACCTGTCAAGCAGCCACGCCTTCATCCGTGGAATGTTATCAGGGGTGCATGGGAATGGCAGCTCCGCAGGCCGCGGAGGAGGGGCGGTACGCTGGGGGCACGAGCATTGGGAGGCGTGATGGGCATCTATGCCACCGTCAACGAGATCAAGCCTGCCCACCGAGCCAAGGGCACCAGGAACACGGTCGGCCATGGACCCAACCCCACCAGAACAGGATGGAAACTCACTAGGGAGGAGGCTGAGGCCGAGCAGGGAGTCATAAGACAGGTACATCGCGCGAACAGACCCGCTAACATACACCATCGAACGGCAGGACACCATTTCGCCCCCATGAGTGGTAGCGGAAAGCCTAGCAAAGAAAGCGCCCTCGATGGCGATAGGGGATCTGTTCGCAGCTGACAGGCTGAGCACCACAGGACGCAAGTCATCGCGCGAGAAACCACATGCCAGGAACTCATCCAGTGACCACAGGTCCGACTGCACCCCAGTGTCCGCTATAGCAGAAACGACGGCTGCAGCCACCTGGCCCCTGGGGCGAGCCTCGCCCGTGGTCACCACCTGGTCATCAATAGTGATGGAGATGGGCACCCGGGGATGATCCCTGAGTCTGGCGCGCCGCCATTCGCCCCTGGAAAAGATATGATGCCCAAGCCTAACAGGCACAGGTCCAATGCAGCGGTCACGCACATCTGAAGTTCTATGACGATGCTTGCCCCTGCGGCGTACCTTAGAGCGTTCCCCTGACTCAAAGGGCGAGACCTGGGATATGATATCAGCACCCACAGCAGCTTGTTGACCATCCTGGTGTGGCTGGCGTCGTGATCGCCGCCGCCGAGCCTTGAAGCAGTCAATCTGCAAATCCGATGACGTTTAGTGTTCCAACCCCGAGACCCCTCGGAGAACACATTAAAAACATTCTTACACTCAGGGCACGAGGCCCTAGCAGACCTGTCCGGTGGTGCCGGAGAGGCCGCAGGGCCAGACAGTGACAAGGCCGCCTGACGGCGGAACGATGACACAGCAGACATGGTAGACAGAGGGAGGGCGTTCCGAGCCATTTCCCTGTTCTCAACCAAAGCCACAACATCATTCACAGGTTTAGATAAGACATCAGGAGTTCCAAGAATGTCCCTACGTATATCAGAGTCATTAATCCCATTAAGCAGCACATCGCGGATAATGTGGTCGGAGTAATCCACAGGCAGCCCACATCTGCACACAGCATTGTAGGCGCACATCTCAGCCTTCCCACGTACCCTAGCAGCAAAAGCACGGAATGTCTCATCGCGCTCCTGGCGAAGCTGAAGCAGTTCAGACCGTAAAACACACGTGGCAACAGGTATCACCGCCAGAGAGCGCATGGCAGCCAGAAGAGCAGACAAAGGACCAGAAGCGGCATCAGCATTAGCTTTCAGCAGATTATCTCCCAGCTCTGGTCCGGCACATTGAAACAGCTGGAAAGGGGCCTGGGCGTCACCAATCCCCGAGCCAACACGGAAAACCTCCCAACGGCGAACGAAGATGTTCCACTCCTCAACAGACACGCCAATGTCCAGGTCGATCCAGCGCCGGGCCGGGCGCCACCGGGGCCCGGGCAGACGCCGCGAGCGCGGGCTGGCTCTGATGGGCGAGGCCGTGGTTCGACAGCAGAGCGATGGCGAGGGCCTCGGACACATCCTCGGTGATGAACGCACATGCAGGAACGGAGCATCTGACGACAACCATGGCTCCGTCATGAAGAAATACACTCCTCGATGTCAGATAACTTTAATGACAAGGATGACGGAGCCCTGCAGCGACACATGAAAGCTACATGAGCTAATGCTAACGGCAATGTGAAACAACATATGTGCTAAGCTAATAAACATACTCTAATGCAGCGCGGAATAACGTGCATATAAACAACATATAACATTGCGACAACAGCTTAGCGAATGTGTAACAAAGTGTACAAACTTACAAATAGAAGTAAACCAGTAAGTTACATGAATAGCGTCATGAACATTCTCCGAACCAAACTTCTCCTCTAACAGGACGTGAATCTTCCTCACAAGGGTTTTACGACACTGACCCCTAGTGGCGAGTGGCAACCTCTGCACTAAGGACGTTTCTCTAAGGCATCATGGCTTTTAGCAATCGGCTACTCCAAGGATACTCGGCTGGAATGAGTCAAAACCTTTCGTTTGTGCAGTGCACACTTCAAAGAGGATGATTACATCAGGAAAAAGTTCGGGAAAATTGAAAGACTGTTTTTGAAGAGTTCGGCCGTACCAGAAATCTGGGTAAGTTTTGTTTTTAAAAAATTATTTATTCCGCTATGTCCGCCGTATTCATGCAATCATCTTCGCATTTTAGCGCATTATTTATGCAATCATCTTTACACCGATGGTTGATCATAGACTGCAGTAGCAACAATCTGTGTTGATGTGTGTGTTTTGTGTAGCAAATGCAGTTCTTCATCCGTGTACTCTGGCTCATAAAGATATCCTAGTAGTAAAATAAGTTTCTTCTTCATCTGATATAGTGTTAAAATGAAATTCGTCATCAGATGAGACGGAGTCTGACATGTTTTCGGCATTCGGCAGTGAAACAGCTGACATACGAAGCGCTGTTTAATATCCGCGGGGAGCGGCGCAGGGATACGAATGACAAAAACTAGTCCCGTTGTAATGTGACGTTGTAAATTTTTTCTCTTTGTTTGTGAGATGCAAATTAGCCATGCTTTTAGAGGCTAATCCTTTTGTGAGGCTAAACCGCGCAGATAAAGCTCCCCCGAAACTAGCCAGAACTACCTTTCTGAATCACTTCTCCCCTGAAAATCTCTGAGCAGGGGGGTGTGTGTGAAATGGGTCAAAGTTTACAGAGCACTGGGTGGGTGAAGGAACACATAAAACTTAATGTCTAAAAAAGCGAACTTTTCCTTTAATGCATTTTTTCCCGGTGAACTTTTACCCAATGTTGTGTCACTGCATTTCAGCCACATAATCAAGGTAACATCTTACAAAAACGTTTTTAAAAGCACTGACCCATATCAGTATGAAATTGGAACAGATTAGATTGTATTGAATCATGAAAATCTATTCTAACTGTTGAGAATCTTATCAATCAAATCAATTCTTAAACTTTGAATCAATACACACAACCCTGACAAATATGCATGCTGTTTTTCAACGGATTAAGCATCCAACAACAGCGATTCCCCCATACCGCAATATCTCAGCTGTAGGCATTCATGTTAAACCTCATACAAAAGCTCTATTTTCTTTAATCAGATGTATTTTTTTATTCTAATATCATGGCAATGAAGTTTTACATCTTTTATAGTGGTATACATCTTCATTTATATTAATTTAGCTCTGTGGGATAAGCAAAAGTAAAATTTGTAAAACTGCAAAATATCTTGTATTTATTTGAGTTCTTGAGTAATCATAAGAATAGTCCATTACCTATTTGATAGCTGCAACCCTAACAGTTTTATCTTTATAATTCTGACTATTTTTAAAAACTTCTTTTGTAGGTGGATGCAGACTTCATTCTGAAGGCACTGTCTCCTCAGTACAGTGACATGGGATCAGTAAGACACAGAAAGGAAGTGGACATGATCAACTTTTTGCAGGACCTCTTGCAAAACCTGGAAGACCAAGGAGGTAGCCACAGAACCATGCAGGATTATTCCACTTTTACTGCTCAATGCTTTGTTCATTTTAAAATTGTTTTAATGTTCAGCGCCTTGGGGTCCTGTAAAGGCAGTGGAAGGTGCTACTAGTGATGGGTAGATGAGGCCTCATGAAGCGTTTCGGCACATTTCCCAAACTGTATCAATACTGTGTCAACACTGTCACTGTTTGTCTACTGACACCTGCTGGATCATACACATCTAGGGTGACCAGATCCCAACTCGCCGAACGTGGGACAGAGACTACTCAATGTGGGACAACGTAAAATTCGAATGCAATGAGATAAAGTTTTAAAAAAGTCTGTTTTCACTGTTAAATATACATAAAATTACTATTATCATCATATATGTCATGTACTATATATTCAAATTCAACTTGAACAAAGAGCAAAACTTTTTTTAGTATTTCATAGATCCTCTCCAGAGTAACTTTAGCTAAATTGATTTGAAACCCATCAATTTATTTTAAAAATATAGACAGGCCCACAATAAAAAAAATGCAGGTGTAAGCAGCTTTTCAGAGTTTTCATTGAATAATTTCCTCAACAGAATGGCCGTAAAAGTACCAGTAATATTTTTAGATGTATTTGTTTGTTTTTAACAAAATTTCCAATAAAATCAACAAATATCCATACTTGTTTGCTATTTTTTCTTCTTAATTCAGAAACAAAATGGTGTTTTTTCAAAAATGACAACAAATCTTTTTTAGTAAATATTTAGGGGAGAGAAAAAACATCACTAACTTTAATATGAAGTTATTAATAGAGTTCCTTAGAATGACTTTTTTCATCCAAATTCTGAGAAAAAGTAATGAAGGCTTCCATTTAATTCTCCCAGCGTTTGTTTAATGTGCCATAAAAGAGTTTAGCTTGTATCTGAAACAAAACACCTGCAGCACCGTGTGTGTTAGAAACTCATTTGGGACCTGTCTAAATGGGAAACCTGCTTCTGACCAGCATTTTTTTGTGACTCTCGGATTCTCAGCTCCGTTTCATATCGGACTCCACGCGTGACACAAAAAATGGCTCTTAAAAAACACAAAGACCCTAACAGAGTCTCTCTGAACACTTTTAACCCACTAGTTTATTCTAACAGCATTTTCTCCACCGCGCTCATCTGTCCTCCGTGCTCGCTGACGCTTCTGCTTTGGTGGTTCGGGTGCGCGCTCCACGCGCTCTGGACCTGCGTAAAGTCCCGCCTCCTGGTTCGATTGACACCAACAGGCAGCTTTCTCCACACAGTTTATGCATGTTGAAACTCGAAGCGGGAGACTGTCAATAATGCGGGACATGAGTCTCAATTTGCGGGACGTGTGAAAAGTAATGAAAATGCGGGACTGTCCCGCACAAAGCGGGACATCTGGTCACCCTATACACATCATTGCAGGCAGAACTAATAGCGAGACTCGAATGTCTCGCTGTGCCGTTTACCCAATGTAGGCCGGTCCACCCACCCACACACACACACACACACACACACACACACACACACACACACACACACACCGCAACAGGTGGAAATTATAGGCAACTAGCAGGACATCCCCAATAAGGGAGTGGTTTTGCAGATGGTGACCACAGACCACTTCTCAGTGCCTCTGCTTTCTGGCTGATGTTTTGGTCACTGTTGAATGCTGGCGGTGCTTTCACTCTAGTGGTAGCATGAGACGGAGTCTACAACCCACACAAGTGGCTCAGGTAGTGCAGCTCATCCAGGATGGCACATCAATGTGAGCTGTGGCAAGAAGGTTTGCTGTGTCAGTCAGCGTAGTGTCCAGAGCATGGAGGCACTACCAGGAGACAGGCCAGTACATCAGGAGACGTGGAGGAGGCCGTAGGAGGGCAACAACCCAGTGGTAGGACTGCTACCTCTGCCTTTGTGCAAGGAGGAACAGGAGGAGCCCTGCCAGAGCCCTGCAACATGACCTCCAGCGGGCCACAAATGTGCATGTGTCTGCTCAAACGGTCAGAAACAGACTCCATGAGGGTGGTATGAGGGCCCGACATCCACAGGTGGACGTTGTGCTTACAGCCCAACACCGTGCAGGACGTTTGGCATTTGCCAGACAACACCAAGATTGACAAATTCACCACTGGCGCCTTGTGCTCTTCACAGATGAAAGCAGGTTCACACTGAACATGTGACAGCCATGACAGAGTCTGGAGACGCCGTGGAGAACGTTCTGCTGCTGCAACATCCTCCAGCATGACCGGTTTGGCAGTGGGTCAGTAATGGTGTGGGGGGGCCGCACAGCCCAGAGGTAGCCTGACTGCCATTAGGTACCGAGATGTGATCCTCAGACCCCTTGTGAGACCATATGCTGGTGCGGTTGGCCCTGGATTCCTCCTGATGCAAGACAATGCTAGACCTCATGTGGCTAGAGTGTGTCAGCAGTTCCTGCAAGATGAAGGCATTGATGCTATGGACTGGCCCGCCCGTTCCCCAGACCTGAATCCAATTGAGCTCATCTGGGACATCACGTCTCCTCCATCCACCATTGCACCACAGACTGTCCAGGAGTTGGTGGATGCTTTAGTTCAGGTCTGGGAGGAGATCCCTCAGGAGACCATCCACCACCTCATCAGGAGCATGCCCAGGCATTGTAGGGAGGTCATACAGGCACGTGGAGGCCACACCCACTACTGAGCCTCATTCTGACTTGTTTTAAGGACATTACATCAAAGCTGGATCAGCTTGTAGTGTGTTTTTACACTTTAGTTTTGAGTGTGACTCCAAATCCAGACCTCCATGGGTTGATAAATCTGATTTCCATTGATCATTTTTGAGTGATTTTGTTGTAAAGAACAAAGTATTTAATAAGAATATTTCATTAATTCAGATCTAGGATGTCTTATTTTTTTTGTGTTCCCTTTATTTTTTTGAGCAGTGTATATTTCTGTTCTAAAACTGATTTAGCCATTACACCCTAATTAGACAATACAGTAACTGGCTAATTACAGATAGTTAATCAGTACCTACAGTAATTTTAGTGACACTGATTTTTTTTCACCCTTCAGGAACAGATGACCAAGATGGGAGCCCATCAAATGGCTGTGGAGCAAAGCAGTTGTCAGTGCAAGGATTTTTTCAGTGGGTTTCAGGCCAGGCACATGTGCCACTAATAGACACAGAAAGAGAAGTTTACAGGATAACTGTGAATTTTGATCACGACTGTACCACCCGGTATGGACCACACACTTTGTGCTTCCCTACTGTTAATGCATGTGCCGTTGCCATCGCCTTACCTACACGGCACATTACTACATACACTGACTTTGAAAATCAGCTTACTCAGGCAGTCTGTGATGGATTTGATTTTAGCAGACATTAAGTAAAAACAAGATGGCTGCTGTTCTGTGTTCAGATTACTGCAAAATGGTTCAAATTTAACGTTGAATCCAAAAAGACAGTTTTGTTAAATATGTAATGTTTTGGGGCTAGATAGCTACATTGTTACATGAAGCAATAAAGTTAGGCTTATTGCCATTTCAAAAACACGTATATGTATTTCATTCATAATAAAAAAGCACTGGAACTGACTTCCGGTTTGGCGACACAGCGACATGCATATGTAAAGCATAGCTCCGAAGCACCAACGCGATTTTCTCCGACTAAACTCAAAGAATGAACATATAATCGAATGAAACAGTAAGCGATGACCGGAGACTCTACCAGGAAGAAGAAAAGAAACCCAGAAACCCACACTAAAGAGACAAAGACATCCGAGCAGACCACGCTAACGCCCGGAGCTAACATGGCTAACATCGAAGGAAGCTTGGAGGTAATAAGTGAACAAATAAAAGCCCTGCAGAGTGAAATGAGAACGGGACTAATAACATTCAAGACTGAAATAACCACCCAACTTAAAGAAGAGGTAACACAACTCAAAGATGACATACATAAGAAGTTCGACAAGATAACGGCTCAAATAAACGAACAAAATGAAAAAATTGATACTGCCCTGACACGCACTGAGGAAATAGAATCATGGAGCTCTGAAGCTAACACAGCACTACAGGAGCTAATGAGAGAACGAGAGATAATAATGGATAAGCTGGATGACTTAGAATCACGGTCAAGACGGAACAATATGAGAATATATGGGATCCCAGAGGAAGTGGAAATTAAAAGTGAATCTGTTGTTCAGTTTGTGGATAAATGGCTCAAAGAAGAACTTGCCATTAATGAGGATCTCCAGATCCAACGAGCCCACCGAGCTTTGGCCCCAAAGCCCAAAACAGGGCAGCCCCCGAGATCCATTGTCATTCATTTTTTGCAAACAACCATGAAGGAGCTGGTTCTTAAAAAAGCATGGGGGAAAAAAAATGTATCACTGGGGGAATCCAGGATATACTTTGACCATGACTACTCGGTGAGAATGCTTCAACAACGGAAGGCATATGCAGATATAAAGAAAAAGCTAAAAGCGGAGGGCATTCGCTTCCAAACCCCTCTAAACAAGATCCGCATTCACTGGCCGAACGGAGTTAAAGTCTACGACAGCGCAGAGGAGGCAACAAACGAACTCAAGAGACGAGGATACGACATGGGAAACCCACCAGGCACCTCAGACAAAAGCACTGCCATCGAGAGGCTCCAGCACAGNCGCACTGACGGAGGCGAGGCTGCCGAGCACTGGCGCCACCAGTCCCTCCGACCACCACCAGCAGGCAAGGCGGGTTAAGTGTCTTGCCCAAGGACACACAACAGCATTCTCTGGCCGGAGCCGGGATCGAACCTGCAACCTTCCGATTACTGGACAACCCGCTCTACCTCCTGAGCTACTGCTGCCCAAACATTAAAACATACCCCCCCCCCCCCCCCCCCCAATGCAACCACCATGCTTTACTGGTTCCATCAGAATCATGTTAAATGTCTTTATTCTGGTAGACAGAGCTCTAGTCCACCTGGCTGCTGGTTGGTTTTAGATCATTTGTTCAGTTTTATTTTCTGCACGCCTCTCTAACAAGCTCCGCTCCTGATGAACAAATGAAGTAAGATTAATAATTCATCTGAGATGGTCTATAAATAGACTGGATCCCTGCATGTGGTGAAAACGGAGACGCGTTTCTGTGATTTACAAAATAAAATCTAAGAACCTCCCGTGTTCATGTGACCACATGGTGGTCCGACTCAGGTCATGTGACGCCCCTTCAGCTGGAGCTAAATCTGTGGTTGAAAACCATCTTTAAGGAGAAGTTTTACGTGTTTTTCTGGTTTAAACCTCTCAGTTCTTAGATTATTTATCAGTCACAGAAATTTGTGTTTAAAAGAAGAAAAACAGAAAAGTTTTTAACGTTTAACCATAAACACCACGTTTTCTCACACCTGTCAGTCTCTGTTATTCTACAACAAACTCACAGCTAAATTTGGAAAACAGTGAGAGTTCACGGGTTCTGGAAGATAAAGCCTCTTAAAGGGGCAGTACACCAAAAACCCACACAATCAGCATCTGGTCTCCTGCTCCATCAGCTGGTTTCCTAAAACAATAACTAAAACCTAAACCGGATCTGGTTTTGTTGTTTTATCTCACTCGTTGGTACCGTACGTAGTCACCGTTAATCTCATACTGGCCGAACCTTAACGAAATACAACTTATGGTTACAGGGTTTGTTTTGTTTCAAACTTAAAGTCAAAATGCTGCAAAAAACAAAATGTGAGGTTTTCTAATTGTTCTCATTCTGGAAATATCCGGACAATTATTTGACATTTTAATGTTTTTCTTCAACATTTGGGATTTAATCTTCATCTCAAACCCTCGTCCTTCCCTACTGTTGCTGTTTTCAGGGACACATGTCCGCCCAGGTGGACCTGTGGGATCAATCGTGGCTCAGGAACTCTGGATAGGTTTGGGAAAACTGTTCCTGAAGTGGAAACAACAAATTCCATAAAACAGACTGAGCTTTATTCATGTTTGTGCTTTTTAATGATTAGTTTTGTCGGCCATCTTGAATGGTAGTTTCATTAAAATCTGTCCAGGCGGACTTCCGGTTTGGCGACACAGCGACATGCTTATGTAAAACATAGCTCCGAAGCACCAACGCGATTTTCTCCGACTAAACTCAAAGAATGAACATATAATCGAATGAAACAGTAAGCGATGACCGGAGACTCTACCAGGAAGAAGAAAAGAAACCCAGAAACCCACACTAAAGAGACAAAGACATCCGAGCAGACCACGCTAACGCCCGGAGCTAACATGGCTAACATCGAAGGAAGCTTGGAGGTAATAAGTGAACAAATAAAAGCCCTGCAGAGTGAAATGAGAACGGGACTAATAACATTCAAGACTGAAATAACCACCCAACTTAAAGAAGAGGTAACACAACTCAAAGATGACATACATAAGAAGTTCGACAAGATAACGGCTCAAATAAACGAACAAAATGAAAAAATTGATACTGCCCTGACACGCACTGAGGAAATAGAATCATGGAGCTCTGAAGCTAACACAGCACTACAGGAGCTAATGAGAGAACGAGAGATAATAATGGATAAGCTGGATGACTTAGAATCACGGTCAAGACGGAACAATATGAGAATATATGGGATCCCAGAGGAAGTGGAAATTAAAAGTGAATCTGTAGTTCAGTTTGTGGATAAATGGCTCAAAGAAGAACTTGCCATTAATGAGGATCTCCAGATCCAACGAGCCCACCGAGCTTTGGCCCCAAAGCCCAAAACAGGGCAGCCCCCGAGATCCATTGTCATTCATTTTTTGCAAACAACCATGAAGGAGCTGGTTCTTAAAAAAGCATGGGGGAAAAAAAATGTATCACTGGGGGAATCCACGATATACTTTGACCATGACTACTCGGTGAGAATGCTTCAACAACGGATATGGCATATGCAGATATAAAGAAAAAGCTAAAAGCGGAGGGCATTCGCTTCCAAACCCCTCTAAACAAGATCCGCATTCACTGGCCGAACGGAGTTAAAGTCTACGACAGCGCAGAGGAGGCAACAAACGAACTCAAGAGACGAGGATACGACATGGGAAACCCACCAGGCACCTCAGACAAAAGCACTGCCATCGAGAGGCTCCAGCACAGCGGAACTGCTAAATGGGAAGCGGTCAGACACGGCAAGATCAGGGAGACTCGCACACGAGCGAGAGGACGACTGCAGGAGTTCCAGCACCAGATAAACACTAATGGGTGAAAATAGAAATTATAAGGGGAAACAAAAAAAAGAGAGAGAAAGAGAGAAAAGAAAAGATTAGTAAACCGAGATTGTTATTCCATGCAAAAAATGATAAATTAAGTTTTAAATATGTATTATTTTCCTTAACCGTCTAAAACAAGTAATCCAGAGGCAGATTCAAGTATAAGGAAATGATTATAGAAATATGGGCAAGTTTAAGTGTATTTACTATATAGAGGGAGCAAGAATACATATATAAATATATAAAGATTAATACGCTTGCGATGTCATCATTTTTAACTAAAGTAAACCAAATTAGGCTTTGTTGAAATAAGGAAATTAAATACTAAAAGGAATGAGTAAAACTTTGTGGGACCCAGGGGAGATAATTAAAGTGAAGTTGGTGACAGCAACATACATTAAGGTTAATGGATGACGGTAATGATAAATTAAACCACAGAAGGTTGAATATCATCACCAGAGAGGGGCCCTCTCTTCACAAGAGACTACTCCCCTCAGAGCAGGAAGAGGGTCATCTATGGATCTCCGTAGAAGACCTCTCTCAGTGGAAGTCAACATTTATGTACATAGTTCATCGTTCTAAACTCTTAGTTAAACTTCCGAGTCAACCAAAGGTTACAACCAAGGCTAATCTAAAGAATGGTTAATAAAGGTGAAATTACCATTATGTCCCTTAATGTAAACGGTCTGGGAAACCCAGTGAAAAGATCTAGAATAATTGCAAAAATCAAAAAGGAGAAGGCACAGATAAATTTACTACAGGAAACTCATTTATCAAAAAAGGAACACGAAAAACTCAAAATATTAGGATTCAAAAATACTTTCTACAGCTCACACAGAAACCCACGTAAAAGAGGAGTTGCAATATTAATCCCCAACTCAACCCACTTTGAATGCAAAAAGGAAATTAAAGACGCTGAAGGAAGATATGTAATAATTAAAGCAGTGCTGGACCAAACATTGATAACACTAGTGAATGTATATGCACCACCTGAGAGTGGAAAAGAATTCTTTAAAACTTTGTTTGACATAATTTCAGTGGAAAGTGAAGGAATTTGCGTATGTGGGGGAGACCTTAATGTAATAATGAACAGCAACTTAGACACAACAGGATACAGGAATTACAAGAAACCTGTCTCTAAACTAATGAAAAAAATGATGGAAGAAACTGGATTCATTGATGTATGGAGGAAATTGCATCCTCTTCAAAGGAAATATACTCACTATTCAGGATCTCATTCCGTCTATTCTAGAATAGATTACTTTCTTATACAAAGGGAGAATATTGACAAAATTCAAGAATGTACCATCGGAGTATCAGATGTTTCAGATCATAGCGCCATATATTTAAAACTTAAAGTTGGAAGTGTAAAAAAACAAACAATTTGGAAGTTAAATGCTGGACTATTAAACAACCCAGAAATAATTAAAAAAATGAGATAAACATCTACCTAGAGGAAAACGACAACGACCAAACTAATCCCGCCATCATTTGGGATGCTTTAAAGGCAGTACTTCGAGGCAAACTTATAGCAATCTCCAGTGCGTTAAAAAAACAAAAAAATAAACAATACGAAACACTCATAAATGATTTGAAAAATTTGGAAGAACAACATAAACACTTAAAAAATCAAGAAATATATCAACGAATTAAGAAAACACAAAATAAAATTAATGAACTCCTTACTAATGAAGAAGAGGCAAAAGCAAGATACCTTAAGCAAAATTACTATGAATTGGGACCAAAAGCAACTAGATTATTAGCGAGGCGATTGAAAACAGCAAGTAGACAGGACAATTAATCATATACGCGACCCACATACAAATGAACTCAAACATAAACCAAATGAAATCTCGGAAATGTTTAAAAAATACTACAAATGTTTATACTCTGAAGAAGCAACTACTCAACCAAGTGAAATTAAAACATTCTTGGAAAACTTAGATTTACCGGCAATTGGACAGAAACAAAACGAATCTCTATTAGCGAAGATAACCATGGAAGAAATACAAAAAGGAATAGGTAAGCTCAAAGCAAATAAGGCACCAGGAAGTGATGGCTATCCCGCCGAGTGGTACAAGAAATTTAAAGATGAATTGTCTCCAATTCTCCAAACTACACTCAATTGGATACATACAAATAAACAGACTCCCCCATCATGGAAGGAAGCAATAATTACAGTCATTCCTAAACCCTCAAGGGACCTAAAATACTGTCAAAATTATAGACCTATTTCCATTCTCAATGTTGATTATAAAATATACACCTCAATTATTAGTGATAGACTGCAAAACTTTGTGCCAGACCTAATAAATGAAGATCAGACAGGTTTTATCAGGGAAAGACAAGCACAGGACAATATTAGAAGAACAATACATTTAATTCATAAAATACAAAAGGAAAATATACCAGCTGCTCTGATTAGCTTAGACGCAGAGAAAGCCTTCGACCGGGTTAACTGGGAATTTCTGTACTTAACACTGGAAAGATTTGGGTTTAACACTAAATCAATTGAATGCATTAAATCTCTCTACAATAAACCAACAGCCAGAATCAAATTAAACGGCTCAATGACAGAAAGGTTTGAATTAGAGAGGGGAACTAGACAAGGCTGCTGCCTCAGCCCCACATTGTTCGCATTATATATCGAACCACTTGCACAGATGATCAGACAGAGTGACTTACTGAAAGGGGTCACAATTAATAGACAGGAACACATTATTAGTTTGTTTGCTGACGATATCATGATATACTTAACAGACCCAAGTAATTCCCTTATTAAGTTAAGACAAGTTTTAAAAACATTTGGAAATTACTCGGGATATAATATAAACATAGAAAAAACACAAGCCCTATTATTTAACTGTCTCCCAAATGAGAGACTTAAAGAACTGAAAATAAATTGGAAAGCAAAAACCCTAAAATATCTCGGAATAAATATAACTAAAAACTTGGCTACT
>SSNS01000468.1:201891-221405 GCA_006937985.1 Aphyosemion australe
GAATTCTGTTGGAAAAATCAGACTAGATATTTTATAACACCTCATATTAAAAACAAACAAACAGGGAAAAGGCAACCATGTTGGAGACTGTGTAGCATCAACAATCCAAATCATACCCACGTCTTTTGGACATGTGAGAAAATCAAAATATTCTGGGATGATGTTCACACAGCACTCTGTGATATATTGGGTTATTCAATACCAAAGACATGTTTAATTTTATACCTCGGTCATCTTAAGGAACATGTGTGTCCAAAAGATCTGTATATATGTAAGATATTGCTAGCAGCAGCAAAGAAAACAATTACAAAGAACTGGTTAAAAGAAGATACACCAAAAACTAGACAGTGGTTTAATATTGTTGATGAGATTCGTGTAATGGAGAGACTAACTTTCAGACTCAAATTGGAAGAGCAGCAATATATGGAAAAATGGGACAAGTGGATTTCCTACAGAAAACATACTTAAAATCCTCACATTCATAAGATAGACTATAGCCTTTTAATGATTGACTCGGTACAGTTCATGACACGGGCCTGAAGATTACTGTAACAAAAGATATAGACTATGTAACTTTGCTATTGTGTCAATGTGTTCTTTGTTTATTATGTGTTCTTTGTTTATAATGTGTTCATTGTTTAAAAAACCAAATAAAATAAAGTGGAAAAAAAAAAAAAAGCACTGGAACTGATCTCTTAAGCTTTTATTTCAAGTACACATTAATCTGACAAAGCAGCATTAACATATTCTCTGCACAATAGATAAAGTCCCTTAGTGTCTGTACACTCCCAATTTTGTGCCAATAGCAACTGCAGTTCAGCATGCTGCTGTTCGGTGAGGGGACTGTCGAACTCAGGGACCACTACAGCACCTTCCACATCTGGGCTGTACTCTGCTGCAACATCCCAGCCGATGTCTGGCTCTTGGAAATCCTGACATTACAATAAGAGAACAATGATAATGTTTCTATATTGATCTGCAATTTGACCACAAATAATATTTTCCAATTTTTATACATACCAAATTATCACATCCATTTTTTGTATACAGGGTTGTGGAGGATTACTATGTCCAAATTAGATAAAATCTCTTACAAACAGCAGGGACAAGAATTACAAAAATTCAAAATAGTTTTGATTTTGAACATTTACTATTTTGCAGGGGTGGAACTATTTACTTACATCACTTTAATTACAGTTTGTCTGCAATTTGTACTTTTAAACCTTTACTTTAGTAGGTTTTAGGGCTGGTTGATTATTTAAAAAAGGCATATCAAATATAAAAAATATCAATCGATGGATAATTATTTAAAAATTTTAAAACAATAGTAGAGAATATATATTGAAGTGCATGATTATCTCTATGGTACGGCTCATGTAGAAGGAAACATTCTGTCTAAGGCTACGTTCACACTGCAGGTCTTAATGCTCCATTCTGAATTTTTGAGTTAATTAAAATGTTTTGTCTTGTTGTCAACATTATAACTGAAATGCAAAAGCAAACACTGTCCAGTGTTAACGTTAAAAGCGATCTGCATGCGCAGAAGACAACAAGAAGTCCCACACAAGGAGCTCTGTGGAATTGGAACCGAGAGGTGGAGCTGTGATCTGAAGGGCTTCACTGACAGACCTCATCCACAATTCCAGGATCACACCTGTCAAGTTTCCTGTTTTGAGCTGGAAACTATAAACTATTTTACACCATATTCCCACAGTCTTCCCATATTAGTATTTTCCCTCACTCACCTAACTCTGGGGAATATGACAGACAAAATGTTACATGGGGGGGAATATCCCTTTAAGTATTGTCTAGACTGTGTATATATTGAAACCAGTACATAAATGCAGAGTTTTACCTGAAGACTTTCTGGCTGGTTTACTGGATTTGACATCATTCCCAAATACCACATCTGCTCTGGAGTTCTGTTCCAGTCAGGGGCGACGGTGGCATAGGAGTTAAGTGGTCGCCCCGCAATCGGAAGGTCGCGGGTTCGCGTCCCACTCGGTCTGTCACCATCGTTGTGTCCTTGGGCAAGACACTTAACCCGAATTGCCTCTGTTGGTGGTGGTCAGAGGGGCCGATGGCGCAACAATGCAGCCTCGCTTCTGTCAGACCGCCCCAGGGCGGCTGTGGTTACTCAGTAGCTTATCATCATCAGCAGTGTGTGAATGTGAGAGTGCATGCAGCGTCTTTGAGTGTCCTAACAAAGCGCTATATAAATTCGATGAATTATTCCTCTCTGTACGGAGAGGGTGGTTGTTCCAACCTTCAACAAATGCCTGGAGATCCATGTTAAGCTGTGGAAGGAATGTTTGGTGGACAGAAAAAAAGATCTATATGGGGAAAAAAATTGTAAATATAATAAAATGAAACAGCTTGGATCCCAAATAAATGCTGGCTTGTGAAAGACATGTCAGTACCTTGACATGATGTATCAAGAAGGTCTTCTGCCTCCAAGCTGTGAAGTGTGTTGTAGTAACTTGAAGTTACACACATCCTGATGTCTCGCCATAAACGTTCGATTCTATAAACAGATTGGTTTAAAAATTGGATATGTTTATGTATTTAGCAGATGCTTTTATTCAAAGCGACTTACAAGTGATAATGAGCCAGCAGGTTGCCCTTGTGACTAACAAGACACTAGTCAGGCAATCCTAGGTGGCAGTGGGGCAGCATAATGAATGAAAGAGGGAAGTAAACAGAGGAGTGTAGAGTGAGGGACGGGACTTCCTAATGACTTCAAACTTTACGTAAAAAAATTTGATAATTATCATACACCCCTGCCCCAGGGCGGCTGTGGCTACATAGTAGCTTACCATCATCAGCAGTGTGTGAATGTGAGAGTGAATGAATAATGGAAAAAGCGCTTTAAGTGCCTTTAAAAGCGCTTTATAAATCCAATCCATTATTATTATTATACAGTAAAACCAGCTCACCTTTGATTGTGTTCACTTTTTCCTGATATAAAGCTTCCCCTATCAGTCCCATGCACAGTAAACATAAATCGAGCAATATCTACATTCTCCACTCCTTGGTCGCCTCTAACCCTGTACATAAAACATATACACAATTCCTTTGTGATTTAGGTGGAAGAAAAGATTAGGAGGTTATTTTTTGGGCTCAAGAAGTAACAATTAATTGAAGCCTCTTACCTTGAAGGTATTCCATGCCGGTCAGTAGCCCTTTTAAAGGCAGCAAAAGCAGTTGCAGCACGATTGTTTGTTGCAGCTTCCAAACAAACAATCTGGGGAAAAAATGTGGTTACTTCTTTAATTATATAGTATCACAAGGAAAAACAATACAACTTCTCTATGCAGGATGTCTGTTTCAACATACCTTCCTGGAGTACCCATCAACAGCTCCAAAAATGACAATGTTGAACCTGTTGTGTAATTGATAAAACTCTCAATACGATGTTTTATTTTTATCATCAAAGACTTAGGCTACGTTCACACTGCAGGCAAAACCAGATCAAATCCAAATTTTTTTCTCTCATGTGACCCATATCTGATTTTTTTATGACAGTCTGAATGGCACATATCCAATTTTTTTCAAATCCAGGTCAGTTTCATTTGTGGTACTGATTCCGATTGTTTCTGATGTTTTTGAAAGCAACTTCAGTTTGAACCATCATGTCGCAATAAATCTGCCTCCTACATCAGGAGGAGTGGAGGGGAGCGCCATGTCTTACATTCCTGAGGTAAAGCGCTCACCCAGGGATTCAGGATCTGTCTGGACATCCTGTTAAGTTTTGGAATTAAAAAATACAGGAGCGTGAGATTGGGATGGGGGGCGCTGCTGGAGGGGAGCCCCCCTCCTGTGTCCATGAAACCGGGGGGAGGGAGTAACATAGTTTATAGTTTTTAAAATAGTTTTCAGCTCAAAACAGGAGACTTTGACAGGTGTGATACTGGAATTGTGACTGAAGTCTGTCAGTGAAGCCCTTCAGATCACAGCTTCACCTCTCTGTTCCGACTCTACTGAGCTCCTTTATGTGGGACTTCTTGTTCTCTTCTGCACATGTGGGCTGCTTTGAACGTTCACACTGGAGAGTGTTTGCTGTTGCATTTCAGTTATAATGTGAACAACCCACACACAAAAAATTACATGTACTCAAAAAAATTGAATGGAGCATTAAGACCTGCAGTGTGAACATACAGTCGTGGCCAAAAGTTGAGAGAATGACACAAATATTAGTTTTCACAAAGTTTGCTGCTAAACTGCTTTTAGATCTTTGTTTTAGTTGTTTCTGTGATGGACTGAAATATAATTACAAGCACTTCATATGTTTCAAAGGCTTTTATCAACAATTACATGACATTGTACTCTGGGAGTATGGGGTACAAGGCCCCTTGATACGGGCTGTTAGGTCCCTGTACGACCAGTGTCAGAGCTTGGTCCGCATTGCCGGCAGTAAGTCGGGCTCGTTTCCAGTGAGAGTTGGACTCCGCCAAGGCTGCCCTTTGTCACCGATTCTGTTCATAACTTTTATGGACAGGATTTCTAGGTGCAGCCAAGGTGGTGAGGGGATCCGTTTTGGTGGCCTAAGGATCAGGTCTCTGCTTTTTGCAGATGATGTGGTCCTGTTGGCTTCGTCAGAACGTGATCTCCGGCTTTCGCTGGAGCAGTTCACAGCCGGGTGTGAAGCAGCTGGGATGAGAATCAGCTCCTCTAAATCCGAGACCATGGTCTTGAGTCAGAAAAGGGTAGAATGCCTTCTCCAGGTCAGGGACGAGGTCCTGCCCCAAGTGGAGGAGTTTAAGTATCTCGGGGTCTTGTTCACGAGTGAGGGAAGGGTGGAGCGTGAGATCGGTAGGCGGATTGGTGCTGCATCTGCAGTGATGCGGGCGTTGTACCGGTCTGTCGTGGTGAAGAGAGAGCTGAGCCGAAAGGCAAAGCTCTCAATTTACCGGTCGATCTACGTTCCTACCCTCACCTATGGTCACGAGCTTTGGGTAAATGGTAAATGGTAAATGGCCTGTATTTGTATAGCGCCTTCTTAGGGTTCTACAACCCCCCAAGGCGCTTCACAACACAATCAGTCATCCACCCATTCACACACACATTCACACGCTGGGTAGTGACCGAAAGAACGAGATCACGGATACAAGCGGCCGAAATGAGTTTTCTTCACAGGGTGGCTGGACTCTCCCTTAGAGATAGGATGAGAAGCTCGGCCATCCGGGAGGGGCTCGGAGTAGACCCGCTGCTCCTCCACATCGAGAGGAGCCAGTTGAGGTGGCTCGGGCATCTGGTTAGGATGCCTCCTGGACGCCTCCCTGGTGAGGTTTTCCGGGCACGTCCAACCGGGAGGAGACCCAAAGGAAGACCCAGGACACGCTGGAGAGATTATGTCTCTCGGCTGGCCTGGGAACGCCTTGGGATTCCCCCGGAGGAGCTGGCCCAAGTGGCTGGGGAGAGGGAGGTCTGGGCTTCCCTCCTTAGGCTGCTGCCCCCGCGACCCGACTCCGGATAAGCGGCAGAAAATGGATGGATGGATTACATGACATTTATGTAAAGAGTCAGTGTTTGCAGTGTTGGCCCTTCTTTTTCAGGACCTCTGCAGTAGGACTGGGCATGTTCTCAATCAACTTTTGGGCCAAATCCTGGCTGACAGCAACCCATTCTTTCATCATCACTTCTTGGAGTTGTCAGAATTAGTGGGTTTTTGTTTGTCCACCCGCCTCTTGAGCATTGACCACAAGTTCTCAAAAGGATTAAGATCTGGGGAGTTTCCAGGACATGGACCCAAAAGTTCAACGTTTTGGTCCCCGAGCCACTGAGTTATCACTTTTGCCTTATGGTGATTGAGAGCATGTCCAGTCGAATTGCAGAGGTCCTGAAAAAGAAGGGCCAACACTGCAAATACTGACTCTTTGCATAAATGTCATGTAATTGTTGATAAAAGCCTTTGAAACATATGAAGTGCTTGTAATTATATTTCAGTACATCACAGAAACAACTGAAACAAAGATCTAAAAGCAGTTTAGCAGCAAACTTTGTGGAAACTAATATTTGTGATTCTCTAAACTTTTGGCCACGACTTTTTAGCCTAAGCACAGTATTACTGACCTGATAAGTTTGTGGTTTGTGTCCATGTGCCACAGTGACAGCGGTCCTCTGACAGAGTAAGTTCGTCTCACTATACAACCCAATCCAGTCAGTCTGCACAAAATCCCGAGTGAATCCACTCGATGCATTGAGGCAGTCAATCTTCGCCACTGCACATTGATTCTCATGGACAATAGTCTCCCCTTCACCATGCGATAACCTGAAGTGGGCATTTCCGTCTTTATGCGTTAGATTGCCTCATCAAGTTCGTCATCAGAAATCTGGCTGTACCTCTGCCTGACAGATAAACCAAACTCATTCATCCTTCTTTGAATGGTTCTTGCTGAAACGCCAAGTAATCTTGAAATGCAGTCAACAGACAAGTTTATATCCAAAAGTTCTTTCAGTTTTTCCTCCTCAATATTATATCTCGGACGACCCATTTCTCCAGAGACAGTGTCCACAGCACTGCTATTTGCTGCTTCTTGAACCTGTTTATTATGTTCAATTACAGATCTCATAAAACCTTGTAAAGCCTGCCTGATTTCTGGTGGGATATCTACAAGTCTATAAAGTGCATCCCAGAGGTACAGCTCCTGACGACATGTAAATTCCAAGAAATCAGTGTCCAGAGGCGTTCTTGCGAGGGCTGCCTCCAATTTCATAATGAGCCTGGATATGAACTCTTGTCGTACAATGCCCTGTCAAAAAGGTTTCAGATGAAATTGTTAGCATTTTCAAGCACATAGTCATGTTCAGAAACTTAAAATGTGTGTTTTGATGAAGCCCATTTGTTTGATGGAAAGTACCTTTTGAAAATGACCAGGTATTAAACATACTTTACTAGCACATATTTCTGTATTCAAAATATGTTTTTAATCATTTTGATTTAATATTCTAGTTTAAATGTTTTCATCAGCTGTAAACATAAATTCACAACTAACAGAAATAAATGCTTTAAAACATCAGCTCATTGATCTATACAATGTATTTTACTTAGTGAATTGACTTACTGAAATAAACTTCTCAATGATGGTCTGAACATGCCTGTAATTACCTGAACATCTTGAGTCTCTGATGATGCCATTTCCAACTGTAAGTTTTTTTTATACAAAGCTGATCAAAAGAGAAGACAAAGAAGAAAGAAAGAAGTTACATTAGACTTTCAATTTACCAATTAAGCTAGCTACTATTTTCTCATTGGCATTTAATTAAACCCACAAGTTTGTAATTTAATACCATTTAGTTTGTAATGATATTATGTTATCTTGACAGCTTGTGTCAGCAACTTGTAATAGTGCAAATAAATTTAGTGTTACTGTACTATTTCTATATTTTATCAGTTCAACACAACAGGCAAGACATGGAGGAAGCAACTGTAACAGTGAAAATGTATTTAGTTGACTAATGGAAATATAAGCTTATGTAACCTTTAAACAAAGACACACAAAGGTAGTGACAATGCTGAAAGCATAACGGATAATTGTTCATTATGTACAACTCACATTTATGGTCTGCTTTAATTACTGAATGTCTGAAAAGTAATGTGAAAGAAAAAAATTATTACAGTTAATATTAATTCTCAAATCAACATAGCATGTAGAAACTAAGGTGGTAAGATAATTAATACAAAAAAGTGTCACTCCATTAAATGTGCTGTAAATTATTGTATGACTTCTATACCTGTCACCCAGTATCAACTGGATTTTTGGCTGTTTACATGGTCTTAAATCAGACGATTTATTTAGCAAAGGGCAAGCTAAGCAGTTAGCATCACTGCTAGGCATACATGTTGGAACCAAGTATTAGCTACCGAACTATCTAACCTGTTTGATCAGATCCGTTTTTATTTTACCAGAGTAAGTATTACTGTGAATATATACATGTATAACCCCATGTTTCCATCATAAACTCACAAAAAGTTTACTCACCATACCAAACCTCCGACTGACCGACTCAGCCACGCTAGCTTCCATTGGTTAGCTCCGGACATGGGAAAGCAGCGCCAACAAAGGTCACGGGGCGGAGATAAAAGGAAAGTGGCCAATCAAACGCAGGTTAGGTTTTCCGTGTTTTTTTTCTACCCAGAAAGGGAGTGGGAGGAGGGGGTGGTGGTGGTTGGACAGCCGAAGTTTCACGCGAGCGCGCAGGAGTAGATACACGAGCAGGAGTAAATACATGAGCGAGCAGAATGAGAGCTGCAATCGGCTGCAATTCATGCGCATGTGTTGTGTTTTGTGCCTGCATTTGTGGAGTCGCTCCCGTGGTCACCGAATTGTGCGCATGAGACGTTCAATGCACCCGTGGAGCGTAATATACGCTCGCGGTGAATAACAATACTGACTGCCAATGCGCGCGTGTGTCACGACTCCCATCTCCTCAGCCCCCGGAGGCTCCGCTGGCAGCCCTGCTGCCCTCAGGACTTCACTTCCCAGCATCCCTCACCGACGCCTTCGATCGACGTCATCACTCTAAACCTATATACGGAAGTGTTTTCCCCCGCTCCAGTACTCAGCCATCGCTTCTATCGAACCGTGGCTCCGAGTTTCCAGGCCTACCAGCCAATCTATTCACCGGACTAATCTCCGAGCTGTCTGCCAGACAAAGTAAGTCAGCTCTTTTTACTTTGGAACCGCTGCACGGCCTCGTCGTTCTCCCGAGAGCCACGCCGCATTCCTAGATCAAAGCCGCGTGCTCAGTTCCTCCCAGCGTCAGTAACTCCGCGTCTGGGTTTTCCTGACACGCCACAACCAAACTCACATATCAGTCGGTCCCGCTTAGCCGGGCCTGACAGGATGGCTGAGTCCAAATATGACCCAGCGGAGTTTGCACGCCTGCAGTCGCAGGTAGCCCAGCTAGCAGTATCTGTGGATCGTTTGGCCACTAAGCTTGATTCTATCGCCACCGCAGTTCTGCAGATGTCTGTCGCTCAGCAGCAACGGGATTCCAGCCACTCAGAGACACCGTTGCTCAGTCTCCCAGAGAAATGGGATGGGACTCATGGCTCCCCTGAGGGCATGCTGGCCACCCTCGCCATGACTTTTGAGTGTCAGCCAGAGCATTATGCCACCTCCCGCTCCCGGGTGGGGCTCCTGACCTCCCTGCTCACTGGAAGAGCCCAGGAGTGGGCTGCGGCCTTGTATAACAAGAGGTCCCCGGCCTGTAATGACTACGAGGTTTTTGTGAAGGAACTCAGGAAGGCATTCGTTCCCCCTAGCAGTGAGTCGTCTGCTGAAGCCCAGCTCCTCCAGCTTCGACAGGGCGGTCAGACAGTAGTCCAGTACTCCTCCCGGTTCCGCACCACCGCAGCTAAACTAACCTGGGGGGACGATGCCCTGAAATCCGCTTACCTGGAGGGGCTCGCACCCTGGATCCGGAATGGAATGGTGGGGCGGGAGACCCCAGGCACCCTGGACGAGGCCGTCGATCTTGCTCTTCAGTTGGACCGGTGCCTCATTACACGGCCGCTTCTTCCTGTCACTTCATCCATCTCTCCCCCTCAGAGTTCAACTCCCCCAGGTGAACCCATGCAACTGGATCATCTGAAACCAGAGGAGAGGGAGCGGCGCTACCGTGAAGGTCTGTGCGCCTACTGTGGCAACCCAGGCCACCGGTGCGCCACCTGCCCCCACCGGCCGGAAAACGAGGGCTCCAAGTAGGCCGCAAGGGGGTCCTGCTTGGAACCACTACACCCCTTTCTACCCGCACTCAGCTCCCGATCACCCTACGACTCTCCCAAGGACCATTCAGTCTGGAGGCCCTCCTGGACTCAGGGGCTGCCGACTGTTTCATGGATCAGACTCTGGCTGCCCGACTCCACATTCCACTGTCGTCTTTAGCCCAAGTCATCCCGGTGACCTCAGTAGACGGGACCCCACTCCAGCCCTTCCCAGTTCGCCAAGAAACCATCGATCTCCAGATGGACATCCAGCACCACTCCGAGACCCTTCGCTTCCTCATCATTCAGGCCCCCTCGACACCTCTCATCCTGGGCCATTCTTGGTTCTGCCGGCATGAACCCCAGATCTCCTGGACATCAGGGAGGGTGTTGGCTTGGGGGGTCGCCTGCCACACCCATCTGGCCTCTCCCACTGCTAACCCAGCGCCCCCACCACCAGGAGAAGTGGACCTAACACTCATACCTCCACAGTACCATGACCTGGCCCACGCCTTCGCCAAACACCCGACCACGTCCCTGCCTCCTCACCGGCCCTACGACCTGGAGATTAAGCTCCAACCGGGCACCACACCCCCCCGGGGCCGATTATTTTCCCTATCCCCTGCGGAGAACCGAGCGATGGACAGATATATCACTGAGGCCCTCCAGCAGGGGTTCATCCGCCCCTCCACCTCCCCCGGAGCTGCTGGGTTCTTCTTTGTTAAGAAAAAGGAGGGGGACCTTCGACCCTGTATCGATTACCGGGGATTGAACAAGATTACTATCCGAGACAGACACCCCCTGCCTCTCATGACCACTGCTGTAGATGCAGTCACCCAAGCCACCATCTTCACTAAGTTGGACCTCCGCAATGCGTACAATCTAGTTCGGATCAAGGAAGGAGACGAGTGGAAAACAGCCTTTATCACCCCCACTGGTCATTACGAGTATCTTGTCATGCCGTTTGGCCTGTGCAACAGCCCTGCTGTTTTCCAACGCCTCATTACTGACGTGCTGAGGGACCTGCTAGGACGATGGGTGTTTGTCTATTTAGATGACATTCTAATCTATTCCCACACAGTAGAGGACCACATCCAGCATGTAAGAGCCGACCTCTCCCGCCTGCAAAAGAATGGACTCTATTGTAAACTAGAGAAATGTGCCTTTCACCAAGAAACCACCTCCTTCTTGGGGTTTGTGATCTCTGCCCAAGGCTTAGCCATGGATCCTCAAAAGATCGAGGCCGTGGCCCACTGGCCTCTGCCCACATCCCTGAAACAGCTGCAGAGTTTCTTAGGGTTCTCTAACTTTTACCGTAGGTTCATTCGCAACTTCAGCTCCATCGCGGCTCCTCTCACTGCCCTTACCAAATCCGCCCACCAGCCACGGCCGTTCTGCCTCACCCCCGAAGCTACCCAGGCTTTCCACAAATTGGTCCGATGCTTCACCTCTTCATCCATTCTCCTGCACCCCGACCCCTCTCGCTCCTTCGTGGTCGAAGTGGATGCCTCTGAAGTGGGTGCCGGCGCGGTATTGTCCCAACGTGGCCCGGACTCCAAGATGCACCCGTGCGCCTACTTCTCCAGGAAGTTCACCCCTACGCAACAGAACTACGGAGTGGGGGACCGGGAGCTCCTGGCCATTAAATGGGCCTTGGAGGAGTGGCGACAGTGGTTGTTGGGGGCTTCTGAGCCTTTTCTCATATGGACGGACCACCAAAACCTAATACACCTCCAGACTGCCTGCCAGCTCAACCCCCGCCAGGCTCGATGGGCCCTGTTTTTCGAACCCTACAACTTCCACATCGCCTATCGACCCGGCTCCAAGAATCTCAAGGCCGACGCCCTGTCTTGTCTGTTTACCCACTCTTCACCCCTACGGACACCTTCCACCACTCTGCCAGAGCACCGGTTCCTCAACGCCATCCGCTGGCCCCTGGAGGACTCCATAAGGGCTGCACTTCCCACCGACCCGGCACCCCCAGAAACACCGCCAAACCATCTCTACATCCCAGTGGTCTGTCGTCAAGAAGCCCTAGCTTGGGGTCATTCCTCCCGGCTCTCCGGCCATCAAGGGTACACACGGACCCTTCAGTTCCTACGCCGGGCACTATGGTGGCCCTCAATGACGAAAGATGTGCGGGAATACACGACGGCCTGTGCCGTCTGTGCCCAAGCCAAGTCTTCTAATCAGCCAGCCACCGGGTCTCTCCAACCCCTTCCCGTGCCCAAGAGACCCTGGTCCCATATTGGCCTCGACTTCGTGACAGGGCTCCCACCAGTCGACCACCTCAACACCATACTCACGATCACCGACCGCTTCTCCAAAGCTGTGCATCTAGTGGCCCTGGCTGGTCTCCCGACTGCCAAGCAAACGACCGAACTGCTACTTGAAAAGGTGGTGCGGCTCCATGGCTTCCCCCAGGACGTGGTGTCCGACCGAGGCCTTCTTCCAAATTCTGGAAAGCCTTTTGTCGCCTTGTTGAAACCACTCTCTGGCTACCATCCCCAGACCAACGGACAAACGGAACGGACCAACCAACAGCTGGGGCGCTACCTGCGCTGCTTTGTCTCCACCTGGCCCAAGTACCTCTTGTGGGCAGAGATGTCCCACAACCTACACGTCTCCTCTGCCACGGGAATGTCCCCCTTTGAAGTGTGCCACGGCTATCAACCCCCGCTCTTTGCTCACCAGGAACCAGAGGTCGAAGTACCGGCCGCCCAGACCCTGGTTCGCCGCTGCCGTCACGCCTGGGTCCGGGCTTGTGCGGCAATCTCCCGTGCCAACTCCATCTACACCCGCCAGCATCAGCGGCGCCATCGCCCAGGTTCGTCCTTCCAGCCCGGAGACCAGGTGTGGCTATCATCTGCCAACTTACGGCACCCGGCCGGATCCCGTAAACTCGCACCTCGCTTCCTGGGTCCCCATCCGGTACTGAAATTTATTAATCCGTCGCCTACCAGCTCCGCCTACCGGCCTCTCTCCGGATCCACCCTGTTTTCCACGTGTCCCAGCTCAAACCTGTGGTGTCCTCGCCTCTGGCGCCGCCTCCAGCTCCGGCACCGCCTCCTCGTGGCTTGGGTGATGATCCGGTGTACACGGTACGCCGCATCCTGGATGCTCGCCACCGGGGTTGCGGATGGCAGTACCTAGTGGATTGGGCCGGTTTTGGACCGGAGGAAAGGTCTTGGGAGCCTGCCCGCTCGTTCCTGGATCCGGGTCTCCTCTCTGACTTCTGGTCTCAACGCCCTGGGACTTCTGGTGCCGTCCCTAAGGGGGGGTCCTGTCACGACTCCCATCTCCTCAGCCCCCGGAGGCTCCGCTGGCAGCCGTGCTGCCCTCAGGACTTCACTTCCCAGCATCCCTTACCGACGCCTTCGATCGACGTCATCACTCTAAACCTATATACGGAAGTGTTTTCCCCCGCTCCAGTACTCAGCCATCGCTCCTATCGAACCGTGGCTCCGAGTTTCCAGGCCTACCAGCCAATCTATTCACCGGACTAATCTCCGAGCTGTCTGCCAGACAAAGTAAGTCAGCTCTTTTTACTTTGGAACCGCTGCACGGCCTCGTCGTTCTCCCGAGAGCCGCGCCGCGTTCCTAGATCAAAGCCGCGTGCTCAGTTCCTCCCAGCGTCAGTAACTCCGCATCTGGGTTTTCCTGACACGCTACAACCAAACTCCTGTATCAGTTGGTCCCGCTTAGCCGGGCCTGACAGCGTGGAGTTTGATACACGCCCGTGGATGACTTTTGTGTGCGCGTGATGATTTTTGTCGGGAATTTGACGCCATAATAGAGCCCATAGGAAAAATGTTGAACTATAGGGCTCTTTAGAATGTTATGTCATGTTAAAGCAACCTAGATGAATGTTGCATGTATGAAATTACTCAATTTATTTCACACTACATATTCTTGAAGTTATTAACACTGTATAAAACTCTATTCTTGTAAATAAATGAACCACAGTGTAATATTCTGTCTTCTCAATGGCTTTTACTTCTTTTTCATTTTCAAAATTGGATGTTGCTCAATGTATAACATGACAATTAGTGCTTTCACTAGATATGAACATATAATCAAATATGTCAAGGCAACTGTCCATCCAGAACTAACAAAGACCACACATAAACAATAACATTAAAAATGTCATCTTGTCTCATTCAAAACTATTGATACAATAGGGATACACCACACAGGCTGCCCTTAAGACTGGCTGAAACTACAGTTATTGCCCTTAAAGGCATATACCACCACTAGCTAAAATACTTTCAGTTTACTCTAAGTGTACTTACTTCAAGATATACTTTACAAAGTTTGTTACTTATACTTAGCTTATAATAAAAAGTATACTAAAAGGCTCATATTAAGAAGTATACTAAAAGTTTAAGTATATTTAGATCATACCTGTATTTAAACTTTTAACTGATATACTTAAGTAGTTATGTATTAATTGTACATTTTATTTCACTCATACTAATTAGTTGTATTTGAATGTATATCATATCATCTGCAAATCCCATCTTGCAAGTTTTTAGCAAACTCAAGAGTGAATAATGGTAGGCTATAGGTGAACTGATCAGGAACAAAGAACGATTTTTTATATAGCGCCTCTCAAGTTAAAAGTCACGAGGCGCTTCACGAACAAATATATATATATATATATATATATATATATATATATATATATATATATATATAAAATAAAATATATATAATGATTTAGAAAATATAAAAGGGCAAAATCTACAAATGTAAACTAAAAAAATCAGGACAAAAATGAATAAGAAACAGGTAATATGGGAGAACAAGAAAGGCAGAATTTGCTGAAACAGCAGCATGAAGAGGAGGTAGTGATGAAGAATCAACAGGTCACGCAAAACCAGCCTGAACAGGTGAGTTTTCAGCTGCTTTTTAAAGGAGACCACTGAGTCCACTGATCTCAGGCTCAGGGGGAGAGAGTTCCAGAGTCTGGGGGCCACAGCAGCAAATGATCTGTCACCTTTGGTCTTTAGCCTGGTGCGCTGCACAACCATTAACCAACACAAAGTCAAAAATATTTTCCCAAGGGTTATGTAAAACCAGATCTTACAGACTTGATTCATACTGGCATACATTGGCCATTAGTATACCAAATGTATTATATGAAGGATACAATGTATAAAAATAAACAAACAGCAAAATTGCAAAAGAGGTCTACGGCAACACTTGAATTATGTGAGTAAGGTTACTCGTGGCAGCTTTCTCAATCCCGTTCATATGGATTTGGCAAAGGTGTAATGTACAATTTAAATTTAAACTTTATTATTGTTGTAGAGTGCTCCCTGTTCCTATAGTATGCTTTCTTCAAGCTTTTAGTAATCCCCAAACAATAACATTTTAATAACTGCCATAAATGATACATAACACATCCTGCTTACCATATTTTGTAAGGTGTCCACACCATCTTCATTTTTATCATTGAATTTATCAGCTTCTTTGCATTGCTGCATAACAGCAAGAAAAAATATAAATGCAACAATTGGGAGAAATTTTCCAAAAATACAAGCTGGTAACTTACTTTTACTAAATTCCATCTGTATTGCGTTGTCCTTGGAATTTTACCCGCGTCCACCTCCAAATATCTCTAAAGTCGTTTTACAACCTCTGTTAAACATCCTCTCTACCCCAAGTAGCAACTTCTTTTTAAGAAGAATCTTTTTAAGAGAAAGATTTTATCATCTAATTAGATTTTGAGCTTGTCCATATTGTGATGCTGTAACATTGGGTTGTTGTTAAAATTAAAAATGTTTTATGCTACCCATAAAAAAATAAAACAAAAATAGAATATGTAATATTTAATGTGGTCTTTCTATGTTTTGTCTTTACTATTTGGAGTTTTGACAAGAATTAAATAAGGAAACTATTTCTAGTTGCAGTATTTGAATCACTTTTGCAGCTAAAAACTGTCTTTTTCTACAAAAAACACGTTTTTATTCTGGGACATTTCTAAACTTTATTTACTGAAAAACTGCTTGTTGCATCATTTGGCAAAAACAAATTCTGAATGTTCAGGAATGTTTGAGGAGGAGTTTACTACAGGTCAGGTTCCTGAGACACTATTAGGCTTGTTTCCTTTATCGGAACTTCAGGGTAAATCCTGGGACAGGGAAAAGACCGGGAGATTCAAATGTCCCAGTCCTCTCAGCTGTTCTGTCTCCATTCAAATTCAGCTCTTTCAGGACTTTGCACAGATGTCAGCATATCGCGACTGCTTCGGCAGTGAGTGATGTCACTGATCAGCGCCAGAAAGCGTCCACAGTAACAATAATAACATTAAAAGTATGTATTCTGTTGAAGTTTATCATAATTTAATCCATTCAGAGGACGAGAGCAGCTGCGTGATGTAAAATGTGGCGTTCAATGACCAGAAGCTCAGTTTTTACAGCGCTCTGTGAGACAACAAAGCCCCGCGACTTGCAAAGTGATGTGGGGAAATTCCAAGGTGTTTTCAGGTGCGGAATTTAACAGTGGGGGAATTCCTCAGTGTTTTCTGGTGCGGAGTTTAGTAACAGCTGTGGGAAAATTCCGCCTTGTGTTCCGGTGTCGGGAGTTTAATTTTAAACACGATCGCTTATTCCGTTCGCTTCCATTCTGCTTCACTAGCAACTCTTCTAATTTTACTACTGCCGGTTGTTTTGGAGAACGTCGACTGCTGATGTAATTTTCTACTGAGTTACAACCAATCAGCGTGAGTTAACCAAAGGTTCCGCTCAGCGACTCCATCGGGCCACTCCGAGTACCTACCCCTGATCAGGTACTCAGAAGGTTCCGGAAAATGGCCTGGAAAACGGCCGTTCGGCCGGCCCGGTCAAGTGGAGACACGCGCACGTCGGGAACTTCCGGTAAATTTACCCCGAAGTTCCGATAAAGGAAACGGGGCTATTGTGTGATCTCAGTGTAGGAGATCAGGATTATTTGCATTAGAATTATACCCTGTATGCTAGAGTAATTACCATTCTGTTCCCTCCAAGCCCACAGCAAAGAAAGCCTATTTTACATATTGCCTGCCCTCACAGTCCTCCAATGGAATGGCTTGTTGGAACAACGCTGTGGCTGAGGTTCCAGTCGGTTTATCTGATTTGTCATGGTAATCACGTCATCCATGACCATCTTCCAATCAGCTTCATTGGCGTCCATTTTGAAATCCCAGGTATCTTTCTTTCCACAAAAAACTTTTCCAGTCGCTCTTTTCAGTTTTGCCACTTTGTCGGATTTGTTTCCAACCACTCTTTACTTCGTTTGCTTCAGGTAAGAATATGTTCTAAATCATGTGCTTTTTATTGATGTAGTAATTGACGTTGGTTGTTTACAAAAGGCAGTAGTAGCACATAGCTGCCCTCGAACCATGCCGCATGGCATGGGTATGTAAGTTAGCCAACTTAATGTAGTTTATAAAATCTGTCCAAGTAAATTCAAACAAAACCAGCTGGACTCTTTGCTGATTTCCGAATACTGAAGAGAAGTTAACTTTATTTTTAAAACTGGGGAAAAGTCTGGTTGCCTTTGTTTGAACTACTGCAACAATATGTCTGAGAATGTTCTCCAGAGTTTAGACTTTTAGGATTCACTCAAGGTTCTACAGACTCAAGCCCACATTTCTCAGGTGATGTATTTGGACCTTTTTGCGGACTTATAGAAGCTAAAGTGTGCGTTTCATCAACTAAAATCTCACGCTCAGGGCAGCATCTGAAGTTGCTATAACTGATGAAATCCACTCACATGACTGTCCTAGGGCTGGGCGATATTTCCTCCTTTTAAAATATAAACATGTTGTATTCTCTTTTACCAATATAATATAGTAAGAAAGCATATCTGTTTGCTTGCAGGTCCATGCACTCACAAAGAGAGGTAAGTTTTGAACAAATGTTGCTCTACTCTACTGCTAGCTACAACATTTTAGTTAAATTAACCTACTTTTGTGGGGTGCAGAGCATCATCGTATTGTCTCTAGCTCAAACATTTTTTTTTTTTTGCAGTTGCAAGGAGAATGCTGTTGCCAACAGAACCATCCAGCAGAGATGGTGTGTATTTTTTCCTTTTATCTTTATCCTATATATTCAGGCCAAACTTCAATTTTGCCTCTAAAGACTGCCTACCAGCAACTTAGAACTGCTGTCAAAGATTGATTTGGTCAGTTTGTTTCCCCCCCCTCAGTTCCTTTTTCAAGGACATTGCTGCCGACGGAGCCCCTCAACAGAGAAGAAGGTACACATTTTATTTTCTGCTGTGACAAAAATGTCAACTTTTATTGTATTTTTGCCTTTAAAAACTTTGCAATACTACTATAAAAGTTGTTTTGTCAACTCAGACTTAAATGCCACACAAAGTTCTCCAAGACAAAGAGACACTGAAGGCAAGAGTGGTGTGTTAAAATGTTTTTTTTGTTTTGTGAACTTGTAATTTTCTGATTTCAGATCAAATAGCAGGCGGCTCTTTTGAGATTTCAATGAAGGTTGCTTGAAATACAGGTGAGATAAGCTGTGAGGTCACACGTTTAGACGTAATCTACATAGAGTTGAAATCGCATCGCTGCAATAGACTTTTTTTTTTGAAAATTACTGGGCATTTTACACCGAAACCGAGTGTGATTTCTTGTCTAGCCCTATGTTAACTTCGAAAATTGATGCATCCCAGAAGAAGCATGTGGCAAAAATATTTTATAAATGAGAACATTTTTTATTTTTATGGCTCCTCAAGGCTTCTGTTTGGTTAAAGGATGAAATGTGTTATCACAGTTACTCATCAGTCTGTTTATTATACCAACAATCTTTTTCTCATAGACAACTACACTGACCTGTGCCAAAAGAGGGAGGAGTTTATAAAGGCCGAGGACATCTGGAAAAGAGAGGAAGATGGGAGGAAAGAAGATAAAGCCCAACAGCAGGTGGATGGAAAATGAGGAAGAGAGTCAACAGCAATCAAAAAAGGTAAATGAATTGATTAAAAGATATGTAAAGATTTGTAAAGCACTTTGAGTTGCCTTCGGGTAGGAGATGCGCTATACAGTATAAATAAAACTGCCTTGCCTTGCCTAAATGGACAGCTCTCAAATTAGTTGAGTACAATTGCATACAATGTCTTAAAGAAATGACACTTTTACACACTGTTATAATAATATTAATTTATTCCTATGAACTGCTTTGAACCTTTATTTAAAAAACTAAAGGTTATCGTATCACTATACTCTGAGTATTCTAATACTAAATATTTCCTTTTAGCACATGTATTATAATTTGCATCAATGCTCATATACTATAAACTCTAAAATTTGGCAGCAAAAAAGGCATCCTGTCCTTCAAAAGAGGCTGCAGACCAAATGATTGAAGACTTGAAAAAGGATCTGATGGCAAGACAAAAAGATTTAGAGGTAATTTATTGTATTTGAATATTTACAAGCTGTTTTTGTAAATGTGCTACTTGTGTCTGAAACACCAACATGTTGTGTGTGTTTTGGTGTTGATTTCTGTGTCCTGTAGTCCCCAACCGAATACGAGGAGTCATCAGATTACCAGCTCTGGTGGCCTAGTGGTAGAGAGTCCGCCCCGGGACTGAGAGATCAAGGTTCGATTCCCGGTCGGGTCATACCAAAGACTTTGAAAAAATGGGACCCAATGCCTCCTCGCTTGACACTCAGCACTAAGGGGTTGGATTGGGGGGTTAAACCACCAAATAGTTCCCGAGTGCGGCCACAGCTGCAGCTCACCGCTCCCCACCACGGGGATGGGTCAAATGCGGAGATGTAATTTCACCAGTGTGTGACGATGAC